>JAINRI010000647.1:0-24344 GCA_025413485.1 Ficus microcarpa
TTTTCAAACTTGATTTTTCGATTCCTTATGTAGGAAAAATCGGATCCGGTATCAGAGTTACGGCGCAGCGGAAGTTTTAAAAATTTTATGCCATTTCCGGAAAAGAAGCTCATGATGCATATAACAATAAATTAAATTCATGATCAAGCATACCTTATTTCTTGGATTCCGGAATTGCTAGAGCGTTTGACCAACGTGTCTTCTCTACTATTCTCGAGTTCCACGTCTCAGAGTATGTGTGGGCACACGTTCTATGAATCCAAGCGACCGGTAATACTTTCCGAAGTCTAGATCCCTCCTTCTCAATTCCGATGATCCTCGTTGAGAATTTGATCCAACTTCTTTCTTCAAAACGACAAAACAGGAACCGGTTAACCTCCTATGAAAAATTATAACTTGGTATAACCTTCCTCACAGTTTTGATTCAATGGAATTTGCTTTCTTTTTCTCTCTCACAAGATAGCCGAATTTCTTGATATGGATCAAACACAAATATGTTTTTCCCTTTTTAAAAAAACGTTTTTCCCTTTAAAAAATACAAAATTGGTTTTTCAAGAACTCCTAGCCTTTATATAGTATTCCAATCCTTTTCAAAATTTATCTCCTTCTTGAAAAATAATTAATAATTATTTTTCTAGATAAATCTTGAACCAAAAGATCATACAACTTTAGGGCTAGATTCATTGAACCTAAAAAAATTTTTCAAGAGGAAATCACTCTAAAAATTCGGCCAACTTAGAGATAAATTATGATTGGTGGTTCAAATTTTAAATCAAGAATCTAGACTAGTCAAAAGATCCTAGTCCTATCTAGATTCAAACTTCTTTTAAACCTTTTCGAATTTAAATAAGATTCACATATTTGAATAAATATTTTCCATAAACATTATCCATATTAATTAATTTAAATCAATGAAATATTTCAAATTTTCTTTCCTCACAAAAACCGTGCACCTCTTTAATTAGGAAAGAAAAATCCATGAAATAATCTCCATTATTTAAACCAATTAATAATTTAATGTTAGGAATATATTTAAAAACAATTTTGAAACAAAATTTTCTTTCCTCCACACAATTAAAAAACGTGCACTCTTTTAATTAGGAGAGAAAAATTTTGTTTTCCAAAATTCAAACACAATCTTATTTTCAAAATTCAAATTAACCAATCACATGTTGACAAATCATTTGTCTACAAATTTCACATGTCCAATCCTTTCTGGATTGCATGTTAGAGAGTACCATGTCTTAATAGACATTTTTAAATTCCATTTATAATTTACCGATCTCATTAGAAACAAATCCCGAGACGTTTCGTGGAACTATATGAGCTAATAGAGGGACCCGATGGAAATATGTAAAGAGGCTCCTATAATTATGAAAAATCAATCCCATATTAATTATCCATCAAATATCAACTTCAAAACTATTCCACTAAAAGTTTGAAACTGAACTCCTGTTTACATACCGTATTACGAAAGCTCTCTCACGTAGTGCTTCTTCTATTATTTATTTATCACTTGCTTAATCCTCATATGTTATCCATGATTGAATTAAGGACTTTTTCCGTTTTACCTTTTCAATCATTTTAACTTAAAGTTCAATTATTCTCCATTGAAAAAACCACCAATTGTAAAGCCATACAATTGATAAACCACCAGAGAACACAAAGTAAACCGATGGCTAAGATCTTGTTATACTATCTTAATTTCAATCCCCGAATAATATCTTTAAGTAGATAACATTTACTATCGTTAAGATAGCTATGAATTCCGTATCTATGAATCTTGATTTCTCCATCCATAAGTCATGCACCCAAAACACAAGTATGTTGACCATAAATTAATAGTGTCTCACCTTTAGTGCATCAAAATACATAAGTTATGGATACGAACTCAGGTAATCATTTCAGGATTAAGATTAATACAGGATGATAATCAAAATATCATTGATTCTTATAAACGGAATTATTAAACCGAATCAATTAACACTTTAGGTCCAGTCTAATGTCATACCTCAATACTTGTATACATTAAAGTTTCTACTCGGAACATATCCAATGGTCAAGACAAACCATCCCTCCAAGGAAGTAGACAACCTTTACAATCTTATCATAAATAAGATCCCCAAATCTTATTCCGTTGATTGCGGACTATTTATTTAGACTGTTATCAAATTACCACGTCTTCTATGCATACCCCGTATACATATGGTAATTCGATATATTACCAACAGCCTAGGAGTATTTTACGTTTGCTCAAAATAATCATATAATCAACAAATGAAAGTAAATATGACACAACTTATTAAACATGAATAACTTCCTCTTATTAATATCAAAATGTCATATTTACAGAAAATCCCTAATATTGATTTTCTATCCTTAGGGCACATATAGATCCCAACAATCTCCTACTTGCCCTAAGTTAGTAAATGTGACATATTACGCACCCCCATGCCTTCGATGTAACGACATGCCTAGCACAGGCCATTACCTTACACACACACATACTTACTTAACTTATCGTACTTATTTACTTGATGAAATGAAGCGGAAAAAAAAAATTTTTTTATACCGAGCTTATAAACGTCTAAACGTAATAAGCTTGTCTTAAATAAAATATTCAACACAAAAGAAATACATAATGAACGAAACGCGTAGCGGCATCGCATTCCCACATTTCACAGTATGCCCCGCCTCGCACTTCCATCTTGTATCACCCATTGCTGTCAGGTTGCTTACCTACAGCATAGTCGTAAGACAATGAGTTTTTACTCAGCAAGTACAACTATCTATACCGGGCATAACGAATATATCCTACAACTTATACATATACGTCTTAATATAACTCATCGTTGCACGTTACATTGCATTCATCATAACATACTATTTCACATCATTGCATAGCATTGCATAATAGATGCATGATCCGGTTATGCTCGTATTATGCTTTATTCATTCTTAACTTACTTTCATACTTATCTTACTTAGGGCCCTTAACATGAGTGTCCGTACCCGACGCACAACTATGGAGTGGTTGGGGCGGCCAGTTCAAGTCCAACTCAAACCATAGTCCAACCCGACCTCGGACGGGTGGTACGACACAGCTTGCCATCTTACTCTTTTCTTTATCTCTTTCTTGAACTCATTAGTCTTATAAGAATTAGTGAGCATGCATCGTGATGTCACATATTCTTAAATCATACTCATACCATTATCTTGCTTAACATGCATTCTTACCTTTTGTCCACCATATCATGATCATACATCAACAATCAACATAGCATAACAAGTTGCATATAGCATGGAAATCAACATAGCATAATAACACATAGCATAGCAGCACATAACATACAACTGGCATACACTCCTAGCCTACATCTAACATACTTAGGCAAATACCAATTAAAGCCTATGCTGTAGGCGGAGTTGTACTTACCTCTCTTGCTATGTCCTCCAAGTTGTTGTTCCTCCTCCGAGTACAATTGCAGGTTTCTTCCTGCTTGAGGAAGGACATAGGTAAGAGTTAATTTAATACTGTGGAATGTTGGTGACTCAACCAACATGCTTACCTAATCCTAGTTGTATGTCCCCAGTACTAGATATCTTATTCGACTTAGCCCATGCCTTATGGGTTATTATCAACAACCCTACATTTTAGCCCATTTCCACGTTTTCGGTGTCCCTTAGGGTTATATCGGGTAACCCTTAAGGTAGTCGATCTAAATTATTCGGGGTCAACTGTGATCAAACATAGTCAAAGTCAACACTTCGGTCAACGGTGGTCAACCACGGTCAAGGTCAACCATTGTCAACCTTGGTCAACGTCAGTCAAAGTCAACTATTGTCATTGACAGTCAAAGTCAACTATGGTTAACTCTAGTCAACCATGGTCAACTTTCTATGGTCAATCTTGGGCTTTGGGGCTAAGCCCAATAAATCAGATAATAATTCCGGTTACGGTCCGTAGTCGGCTTGTTTACCAATTTTATCTTGAAAATTCCATTTTCTTACTTTTGGAAATCTTATGTAATTAGCTTCAAAATTCTTTAATCTTCTTGTAAAAATTCATATTTTTGAAATGGATCTTTATAAAAGTCATTTGAGGTTGAAAACCGCCTTTGGAACAGTTTTCATGATTAAAAACAGTGGTTTTAGACAAATTACAGTTTTTTTTTCTGAACTAATTTAGAAAATCCTGTGCAGGAATTTTCGATTCCCTGCACAGTCTTTGGAAAACAGTGTCAGTTTAAAGATCCATTCCAAATTTGAAGAAGTTGTCCTCACGAAATTTTTAAATCTCAAAAAATCCTAAAACTTTTGTGTTTTACGAAAAATCCAGTTCTGCCTATATCTTTGTCAGTTTTCGTTTGAATCTCGCTGATCGTGTAAACTAGGTCTGGGCAGACCAGTCTCGGTTTTCTGTAAAAACGGAGGCTATTGGAGTCTCATTTTGGGAAACAGCCCATTTTTCCCCTTAGGAAAAACCATGTTCTACAACTTTCGTGTTTTACGTTTCACCCAGTTCGGCCTCTAAAGGCCTTAAATTTCCACTTTCCCGAAACTGGCCAGTTTTGAATCCGAACTGGCAGCTTCAATTATTAGGTCCGATTTACGTCCAAATGCGCAAAGTCTAACTCAACCGACCACTTCGGGAGCTTACGCAGCAAACATGCAGCATTTCTAACGTCCCACATGAACCACACGCAATTCAAACGTGCCCACGCAAACCAAATCCGAACTGCGCTAGTCCTAGGTTTGCATGGTTCTAATTTTGCATTTCATTCATTCAAGCACTAAGCATTCAAGCATAAGCTATCATCCTAACATGGGCTGCTTAGGGTAGGTTATACCAAAATCAGGGGACCTACAATTCCATTCACCAACTAGCATGCAACCTAGCATTCATCAAGCACAAATCAAAATCAAGCAACATAAATAAGCCATCCACCCCTAAGTCTTAAATCAAGCACAACTAACACACCTAGAGCATGAAATTAAATTTGACTTATGTCCTTACAAATTTCAACTTGAAATACAAGGTAAATTTCAAATTGACAACTAAATTGAAAGATTAAGGCTCAAAGGGTTACCTTAGATCAAAGTTAGGGTTTGGAGTCCAAATTCTCCTCCTCCCCTTAATCCTCCTTCACTCGGCTCCTACCCTCCAAATGGGTGCCAAAAATCTTTGTTGGCCTCTTGATTGGCTTTAAGCAAATCCGGACACCACAACAAGAACTTCCCCTAAAATTTTTCAACTTTTTCTCTCCCTTTTCCTCTTCCCTTCACTCTCGGCCACCAAGGCCAAAGTGGCTCTAAAAATTTTCAAACTCTTTTCTCTTGGTTCCTAGCTCAAATCCGAATTGTCCCTAGCAAAACCCCCTTGAAAATTTATGTTTCTTTCTCTCCCTAGGCTGCGGATTTCAAGAAGAAAAACAGCAAGAATTTCCCTATATTTTTGAATAAAAATGAATAGAAGCACCACCTATTTATAGAGGTGGGTAAACTCTTGAAAATTATGAAAAAAACCCCATGAAAAACTAAAAATCACACAAAACCCATGCAAAGTGGCCGGCCATGAAGGGTCCAGGGGCTTCCAAACTTTCTTTCCAAGCAAACTTAATTATTTATGATGTCATAAATCCAACCAAGGTGATGTCACTCCCTTTGGGCCTTGTTTAGCTATTTCCTTCACAATACAGTCCATTTTTGAGCTACACAGATATTTCTAATACTGTGTTCACTTATACACAGTATTTTTATACTGCACTGCAGTCCAAAATTTATCTGTGTAAAAATGGATAGTATAAAATTTTTCTTATTTTTCCGAGCCCTTTTTAACTTTAATCTCCACTAGGTGTGCTTGATTTTCTAGGGTGGTTTTAAAGCCTATTCATGCTATATTGCTCGAAATGACGAGTTTCACAGTATCTTTTCCATACTGCATTTCATAATACTGTGAAGTCAACTCTTTGACTATTCTTGGTCAAACTTTGACTTTCTCGGTCAAAGTTGACTTTTTGGTTAAACCTTTGACTTTCATAAAATCATGTACTTTTTCGCCCTTTTCGACTCAAAAGGCCGTTTGCTAACCTTAGCATTCTATTTTGAGTTTTATTGACCCATAAGAATTCACAAAATCGAACAAAAGCTCTAAATCAGGCTTTTTCATAAATACCTTCTTGGCATAAAAATTAATTCCTTAAAAGGAATTAGTGACATGAAGAATCTGAGTATTACAATCTACCCTCTTTAAAAATTTTCGTCCTCAAAAATTAGAATAATTCGGGGTAGTTCTTTTCGATTGTCCATCAGTTTGGGGGTGAAATGCCGTACTGAAATTCAATTTCGACCCCATGGCAATGTGAACACTTGTACAAAATCGAGTAGTGAAGCATCCATTGCGGTCTGAGATGCTCAATATTTGGCGCTCCGTGCAGTCTACCAATCTGAGTTACGTAAATTTCTGCCAATTTTTCTACCGGATAGGTAACTTTAATCGCAATGAAGTGGGCTGACTTGGTTGGTCTATCTACGATAATCCCAAATCGTGTCATTCCCACTTGTAGTCCTAGACAATCCTACTACAAATCCATGGTAGTTTGCTCTCATTTCCAGTCTGGAGGCTCTATTTTCTGCAAATCTCCTTCAGGATGTCGGTGTGTTGGAAAAATCGGATCCGGTATTGGAGTTATGGCGCAGCGGAAGTTTTAAAAATTTTATGCCGTTTCCGGAAAAGAAGCTCATGATGCATATAACAATAAATTAATTCATGATCAAGCATACCTTATTTCTTGGATTCCAGAATTGCTAGAGCGTTTGACCAACGTGTCTTCTCTACTATTCTCGAGTTCCACGTCTCAGAGTGTTTATGGGCACACGTTCTATGAATCCAAGCGACCGGTAATACTTTCCAAAGTCTAGATCCCTCCTTCTCAATTCCGATGATCCTCGTTGAGAATTTGATCCAACTTCTTTCTTCAAAACTACAAAACAAGAACCGGTTAACCTCCTATGAAAAACTATCACTCGGTTTAACCTTCCTCGCAGTTTTGATTCAATGGAATTTTCTTTCTTTTTCTCTCTCACAAGAAAGCCGAATTTTTGATGTGGAAGAAAAACAAAATTTTTTTTTATTATTAAAAAACGTTTTTCTCCTTAAAAAAAATCAAAAATTAGTTTTTCAAGAACTCCTAGCCTTTATATAGTATTCCAATCCTTTTCAAAATTTATCTCCTACTTGAAAAATAATTAATAATTATTTTCCGGATAAATCTTGAACCAAAAGATCATACAACTTTAGGGCTAGATTCATTGAACATAAAAATAATTTTCAAGAGGAAATCCCCTTTAAAATTCGGCCACAAAGTGAGAGAAATCTTGATTGGTGGTTTAAATTTTAAATCAAGAATCTAGACTAGTCAAAAGATCCAAGTCCTATCTAGATTCAAACTTTTTTAAACCTTTTCGAATTTAAATAGGATTCACATATTTGAATAAATATTTTCCATAAACATTATCCATATTAATTAGTTTAAATTAATGAAATATTTCAAATTTTCTTTCCTCACAAAAACCATGCACCTATTTAATTAGGAAAGAAAAATTCATGAAATAATCTCCATTATTTAAACCAATTAATAATTAAATATTAGGAATATATTTAAATAATTTTGAAACAAAATTTTCTTCCCTCCATACAATTAAAAAACGTGCACCACTTTTAATTAGGAGAGAAAAATTTTGTTTTCCAATATTCAAACACAATCTTATTTTCAAAATTCAAATTAACCAATCACATGTTGACAAATCATTTGTCTACAAATTTCACATGTCCAATCCTTTCTGGATTGCATGTTAAAGAGTATCATGTCTTAATAGACATTACAAAATTCCATTTACAATTTACCGATCTCATTAGGAACAAATCCCGAGACGCTTCGTGGAACTATATGAGCTAATAGAGGGACCCGATGGAAATATGTAAAGAGGCTCCTATAATTGTGAAAAATTAATCCCAGATTAATTATCCATCAATTATCAACTTCAAAACTATTCCACTAAAAGTTTGAAGCTGAACTCCTGTTTACATACCGTATTACGAAAGCTCTCTCACGTAGTGCTTCTTCCATGATTTATTCATCGCTTGCTTAATCCCCATATGTTATCCATGATTGAATTAAGGACTTTTTCCGTTTTACCTTTTCAATCATTTTAACTTAAAGTTCAATTATTCTCCATTGAAAGAACCACCAATTGTAAAACCATACAATTGGAAAACCACCAGAGAACACAAAGTAAACCGATGGCCAAGATCTTGTTATACTATCTTTCAATCCCCGAATAATACCTTTAAGTAGATAACATTTACTATCATTAAGATAGCTATGGATTCCGTATCTATGAATCTTGATTTCTCCATCCATAAGTCATGCACCCAAAACACAAGTATGTTGACCATGAATTAACAGTGTCTCACCTTTAGTGCATCAAAGTACATAAGTCATGGATGCGAACTCAAGTAATCATTTCAGGATTAAGATTAATGCAGGATGATAATCAAAGTATCATTGATTCTTATAAACGGAATTATTAAACCGAATCAATTAACACTTTAGGTCCAGTCCAATGTCATACCTCAATACTGGTATACATTAAAAGTTTCTACTCGGAACCTATCCGATGGTCAAGACAAACCATCCCTCCAAAGAAGTAGACAACCTTTACAATCTTATCATGAATAAGATCCCCAAATCTTATTCCGTTGATTGCGGACTATTTATTTAGACTGTTATCAAATTACCACGTCTTCTATGCATACCCCGTATACATATGGTAATTCGATATATTACCAACAGCCTAGGAGTATTTTATGTTTGCTCAAAATAATTATACAATCAACAAATGAAAGTAAATAGGACACAACTTATTAAACATGAATAATTTCCTCTTATTAATATCAAAATGTCATATTTACAGAAAATCCCTAAGATTTTCTATCCTTAGGGCACCTATAGATCCCAACACGGTGTTCAGCCTTAATTTTCTGACAAGTTAGGTATTTTGACACGTATTCCGCTATTTCATTCCTTATGTTGGCCACAAAATCTCTGCCATAAACAATTACGGAGTATTTTGTATTCAAAATTTGACCACAAAATCTCTCCGAACAGCAAGAAAAATTTTAAAGAAAAACTGTTTTAACTGTTTATACTACTTCCTAATTCCTGGGCACACCCCATAAATACAAACAAGTGAGTGGCACCAGAATTATTCAATACGATAATGTCACATATCGCAATAAAAGTCTATTTTGTCATCGCATGCGAAGTTCCCGCTCCGGCATCTCCATTGGTGTAGGCATAAATCCTGGTCTGGGGTTTCGGAGCCTCTAATCTTCCTTACATAATTGAGGGCCCTTCGAGCCTCGCCTGGACTGCATGCAGCTGGTGACTGTTGGGGTTCCAGTTCGGATATGGAGGGCTTTGATTCTGGTATTCTGGGGACAGCTCCTTGCATAGTGTCCCTCCTTGCCACACAGAAAGTAAGCATTTGACCCCATCCTGCACACTCCTGGATGTTTCCTCCCACAACTTGAGCACACCGGGTAGTCAGTGTTAGTATCCTCGTTCCCGCGATTGTTCTTCTTCTGAGGAAAATTCCTTTGTTGACCCTGGCCCCGAGAAATTTCCCTTTCTCTTGTTCCTCCCAAATTATTTGGAATCTTGCGCAGGGTTACTCGCTTGGCCTTTCGGGTGCAACTCCGATTCTTGTTGAGGCTGCGTTGGCTTTGCCATAGCCTTCTCCTCCCTTTTTGCCTTGAAAATTTGAGCCCTAGCCTCCTTGTCTTGGTTAATCCAGTATTCGACCCTTATTGCCCGACTTATATAATCGGACACCAAGGTAGGCGGGCTGCTGCCAGCACTTACTTGCTTGGCAATGTCGATTCGGAACATCTTCATCATCCTTCGTACTTTCTCTGTTTCACTTGGTACCAAATCCGGACACAACCGAGCTAGTTGTTCGAACTTCCTTACGGCCTCCATGACCGTCATCGACCCCTGTCTGAAGTTCATGAACTCGTCCTGTTGAGCAGCAAGGATTTCCCGATTGTAGTACATTGTACGGAATTCGGTCATGAAATCTTGCCAGTTCATGGCCGTGACATCTCAGCGCATCTGTACGATCATCCACTAATGCCGCGTGTCCTTTTTAAGGGTAAACGAAGCGCAGAGAACTTTCTCTTGTTCCGTCAGTCGCATGAAATCCAAGATAACTTGGATATCAATCAACCAATTATCGGCGACGATCGGGTCCGTACGGCCTTCGAACTCAGGCGCCTTCATTCGCCTGAATCGCTCGTACAGTAAGTCCTCCCTTACTAGTTGTAGATTCATTGGCACTCCAACGGGTGCCATCGGAACGTTAATATTCTGAGGAATTTCTGGCTGCTCCTCAGGTTGAGCTTCCGGTTGGACCTCAGGTACCGGTGGTACTACTGGAGGTACCGGTTGAGCTTGGGGTGGGAACTCATTAATCTGGGGTCCTTGGTTCATCTGAGCTATCTGAGCTTGAAGTCTTTCCGTCTTCTGCTGCTGTTCTAACAGCTGCCGTTGCAGATTAGCTACAACGGTCGCGAGATCTGGCTCAGGCGGGTTAAGTGGTACTGTTCTACGTAGACGTACCATCTTCTCTATCCTATAATAAGAAAAGATATTACCATACTATTAATATCATTTCTTTCATTCATGACTTATCGTATCATATCTTAACACACATATCATAACATAAAAGGTACTATGGTATCACGTCAGATACTTAGTATAACATAGCATAACTTTCATAATAACTTTTCATAAGATAACATACTCATGCTATATATCCCGTGTCTACACGGTCTTTTTGTACATTTTCAAAAGTACATTTTCTTTACTATCTCATATGTACATACTCTGTACATTGTAATTTACAATACTGTAATTACATTTAGGTTACATAACACTGTACATACATATCTTTACACACAAAGTCAAAATATGATGGAAGTGTCTAACACTCTACCACCGTACTGTACATAGTCAAATTGGATGGAAGTGTCTACCACTTTACCATCCTACATAAATACAAGCATATAGTCAAAAGTACACACAGTCGTAGGTCAAAAGTACATACGCCGTCGCTCCTATACTATAATCTCGAGCGTAATCACTGAAACGTCGGACTCGGCGTCGGAATCCACGTCCCAATCTCCGTCATGAAAGAGCACCTCCTCGGGGTCGTCCGCAAGGTCATCAACGTCTACTACCCAGTCGCCCTGCTCAGCCTCGGGCGCCATGTCGTCCTCCTTGTCCTCATCATCACTAGAGATGATGATAACAGGAGGGTCTTCCGGTGGGTCCACCGGAGCAACCTCATCATCATCAACGTCCTCGGCCTCCATATTGTCCTCAACCTCCTCGGCTGGGATCTCCTGGACAAGCATAGTGGGAATCGGGTCCTCGGGAAATATCGGACCAACCTCATACTGAGGCTCTCCTATCCCGGCATCGTCAACTAGGACCTGATAATCGTCCATATGAGCGTCAGCCCGTGCCATGGGCGCGATAACCTCGGCCTGCAGAATGTCATCCATCATGTCTCCAACCGTCCTATCCCTCATGGGCTCCATCACGAACCGTCGGATACGAGGTGGTACCCCGTTCCGCAGTATCACTAAAGCCTGCAACTGTGGGTGCGGTAGATCCTGGGGAATAAGAGGCAGCATGGCCTCCTGAAACCATCGACAATAGTGCACCATCAACCCCTGCGGATTTGCATGCCAATCTGCTGCAAAACTCTGGTACCGTCTGTGATGTTTGTCCCGATAGATCTCGAGATCTCTATACTGCTCGTCATCCCCGGGCCCCTCAAGAGGGATCGGTCCATAACACGCAAGTACTACGGTGCGGAAATGTGCCCACATCCTACTGGGCATCTGAAGCTCGCCATAGGCCATCCACCATAGCCTGGCGTCGGCAATCAAGCATCGGCTAGCAAATGAGACCTACAACCGGTCCTCGATGTGGCAAGTGTAGAACATCATCTCCATATCGTAGAGCCATGCCGGTATCGAGACTGATCGTCTCGTACCATCATATAGAAGTGGTCGCGACCCGTAGAATGCCGCAACTGTCGCTCGATCAGCGTTGATCCGTGCGGGATCCATATCTACCCGTCTATCATATCACAATACCATGATAAATATTTACGCACATAAATATAAAACATAAATTTAACTTACAATGATGGTGGCGATGGCAGGCAGACTGTGAAATCGCAACGCAGGGAACTGCTCTGATACCAACTCTGCAACGACCTGCCTAGCACAGGCCGTTACCTTACATACATACTTACTTACTTAACTTATCGTACTTATTTACTTGACGAAATGCAGTGGAAAAAAAATTTTTTTTTTATACCGAGCTTATAAACGTCTAAACGTAATAAGCTTGTCTTAAATAAAATATTCAACACAAAAGAAATACATAATAAACGAAACGCGTAGCGGCATCGCATTCCCACATTTCACAGTATGCCCCACCTCGCACTTCCATCTTGTATCACCCATTACTGTCAGGTTGCTTACCTACAACATAGTCGTAAGACAATGAGCTTTCGCTCAGCAAGTACAACTATCTATACCGCGCATAACGAATATAACCTACAACTTCTACATATACGTCTTAACATAACTCATCGTTGCACCTTACATTGCATTCATCATAACATACTATTTCACATCATTGCATAGCATTGCATAATAGATGCATGATCCGGTTATGCTCGTATTGTGACGCCCCCTTACTACGTAGGGCCGTCACGCCTTACTTACTTACTTACTTACTTGAAAATTTGGGGATATATATATATATATATATTTTTTTTTTTTTTTTGAAACATGCTTATAAAACATTTGTCTTTAGTAATACATCATTACTACTTAAGTAAACGTTACTTAAGATCTTTAGTTCCAAAATACCATGATACATAACTTGTCTTCATCATGTATATACTTATATATACAAAACTTCTTTACTTATCAAAAGATTTGCGGAAACTATGCGTAGTGGTATCCATACCGCCTTCGTCTGCCGCCACACCGCTCCAACAATGCCCAGCATTAAGCTGTGGGTTTCTTACCTACAGTATAAAATATAACTTGATG
Organism: Ficus microcarpa; assembly: GCA_025413485.1. NCBI lineage: Eukaryota > Viridiplantae > Streptophyta > Magnoliopsida > Rosales > Moraceae > Ficus > Ficus microcarpa. The sequence goes on from JAINRI010000647.1 coordinate 13,202, forward strand.
AGCTTTCGCCCAGTAAGCACAAACATAATCTCACAAAACATTAAAACATCTTGAAAACATTCATCATCATATGCATATGCGTGAACCAGTTATGTTCCATTTATGCATTTCTTTTAACATTCTTATCTTTCTTATGGGCCCCATAGTGTACGTACCTTTAACATATAGCGCGCCTCCAGATACAGTTAGATGGGGTTGCAAGTCCCTAACTGCTCCAGGAAAATAGAAGTGATTACACCCTCTTACAACAACGAGAGGGCGAATCCATAACTTCATCATAAAAATCCTCCACCTTGGTGGAGGTTGGTACGACACTTTACTTGTGACTTCTTACCATGTTCTTTATCTTTAGTGAACATACTTATGATGTCACTATATGATAACATACTTTTTATCTCATTAATAACATGGCATGACATTCTTTTCATTCATGGCATTTGCAAACATGACATTTTTATAACATGACATTTTGCAATTATAGCATCTTTATAATCTTTTACAAAAATAGCACATTTTTTTATAAACATAGCATTTTACGAAAATAGCACCTTTTATAAACATGGCATCTCGCAAAAATAGCACTTTTCATAAAACATGGTATTTCATAGATATAGCACACAACATATTGCAGCATATTTGAAAACCACATACTTGAACATAATTTACTAGTTTTCATACTGCATGTGAGGTTTGTACTTACCTCTAGTGCCGTATCCTTAGAATCGCGTTCCTTAAATTGTCGGCAACGGCAATTCACTTTCCTGATATACCAAAAATATAGGATCAGGATCCTTTCGTAAGGTGTTGGCGACCTACCAACACTCACATTTACTTTTGGCTGTATGTCCCCTATACATGATATCCATCTTGGCCACTTTAATTCCCATTCTTTATTGAACTTCGATTAAATCCTTAAGAGGTTACATTAAATAACCTTTTTGGTTAGAGCCTTGATCTCCTATTGGGCTTTGCTCATACATTCTTGTTATGGGGTTATTTCTATTAACCCTTTAAATCTTAGCCCAATTGTACATGTGGGTATCCCTTAGTGTTATATTAGATAACCCGTAAGGTTAACCTTATTTAACCTTGGGTCAACCTTTTGTCAACCCTTGGTTATCCTTGAGTTTGTTACTCGGATATAATATCCGGTTACCGTTCGTAATCGGCTTGTTTACCAATTTTTCTTTAAAGTTCCTCTTCCTTATCTTTGGAAAATCTTGTGTAATTTAACTTCCAAAAATCCTTCATCCTTCTTGTAAAAATTCTAACTCCTTCAATTAGAGAATGCCTTGGTTAAATCCCATTATTTTCTTTAACTTGGAATGTTTGGTATGAAACTCTCTTTTTCTTTACTTTGTGGAAAAATGTGAATTTCAAACCCGAGCCCTTAAAATTTATAGTTTTCAAAATAAATCTTTTATAAAATCATTTGAGGTCGGAAACCACCTTTGGAACGGTTTCCGAAGCTAAAATAACCATTTAAGAACACTTCATAAATTTTCTAAAAAATATTTTCGTGAAACTCATTTGCAAGATTTCGGGCTCTTTGCGCATCTCTCACGAAACGCGTCCAGTTTAAAAATCGGCTTGGAATTTGAAAAACTTGTCTTCACGAAAGTTGTAACTATCAAAAAATGCTAAAACTTTCATGTTTTGCACAAAATCCAGTTCGGCCTAGATCAGTACCAGTTTTTATTTGAAAACGGGTTAACTCTGAAAAACTGGGTGGAGAACGTCCCAGGGTTCAGCCACGGGTTTCAGGTAAAACGGAGGCCTTTGGAGCCTTATTTCGAGATTTTGTTTGCATTATCCTCTAGGAAAAGTTGTTCCAAACAACTTTCGTGTTTTGAGTTTTACCTTATTTGGCCTCTAAGGGCCTTGAAATTACCCTTTCCCGAAACTTGCCAGATTCGAATCCGAATTGGCAGTTTCGGTTCCTCTCTTCGGTTTACGTCCTATTCGCGGAATCTATCTCGACCGATCACATCGGGAGCTTAGACAACATCAAGCAGCGCTTCTAACGTCCCATTACAACCCATAAATCCATCTCATTCTACTCATGCAACCCCAAATCCGAAAATTAAAAAGACTAGGGTTACATGGTTCTAGCTCATGCATCATCTCATACCATCAACACAAAATCCAACCCTAAGTCTAGCATGCTCTCATGGCTACCAAGGGCAGATTTTTGGCCTAATCTTATGGGACATACAACCTAATTTCTAGCATGAAAAATCCATCATTTTCAAGCACAAATTTTAAAGCAATCAAGCATTAAAAATCAGCCAACCAACCCTAATCTTATCAAGCACACACACCATAGATAAGGGCAGAAAATTAAGGTGGACTTATGTCCTTACAAACCACTTGAATCAACCTCAAAAACACTTGAATAAAACTTAGATTCAAGGTGGTTTAAGAGATTTTACCTCAACCCAAGTTAGGGTTTTGAAATCCCAAAATCTTCCTTGGTTCCTTGGCTTGTTCTAACCCACAGTTTCTTCCAAGAAAATGCATCCAAAAATTTTTTTTGTCAGCTCTTCTTGCTTCTAACCAAAAACCGAAAATCTCATAAAGAATGACCAAGTTTTTCTTACCTCTTTCTCTTCTTCCTCTTGCTCGGATTCCTTCCCAAAAGCTCACCAAAAATTTCTCAAGTCCCTCCTTGTTGGTGGCTCACGGTTTGTACAAGAAAAAGAGATCCAAGAGATTTTTTTGTTAGCTTCTTCTTGCTTCTAACCAAACCGAAAATCTCAAGAAGGAAATCCCAAAAATTTGTCAAAAGTTACTCACCTCTTTTTCCTCTTTCTTTCTTGCTCTTGGTCGGCTACCTCTCGAAGAACTTCACCAAAAATTTTCTCAAGCTCTCTAACTCTCTTGCAAAACCGAAACCCTTGAGATGGAAACCCAAAACTTTTTGAATCTCTCTCTCTCTCTCTTTCTCTCTCTAGCTGCCGAATATCTCCAAGAGAAATGAGAGCTTTTGGCTTTCTTTTTTTTTTTTCCACAAAAGGCACAAGGAAAGGGAGGACTTGTGATGTGACTTAGTGGTTGGTTTCTTGCCCTTGATTCAAGGCTTTTGTCTTGTCATTTCTTTTCCTTTTCTTGCAGCCGAATATGATGGGAGGATTGGGGTGTGGGCTGCCGAAAATGGAAAGGGAAAGGAGGGCATGTGGCAATCCTTGGTGGAGTGAAAGATGGAGAGATTTCTTGTCCTTAAATTAAGGCTTTATGTCACACCTTGTCATGCCTTGTTGTCCTTAGTTTCCTTTTCTTTCCTTCCTTCATTGTGCAGCCGAATCCAAGGGGAAATTGGAGGGATGAGCTGCCGGATTTGGTGGGGAGAAAATGGGTAGGTGGCAGCCCATGGTTGGCTCTAGAAAGCTTCTAGAAAAATCTCCTACTTAACCCACCTTTTGGGTCCTTAATTTATGACTTTATGCCATACCTTCTTGTCCCCTTTGATTTTCTTTTCTTTCTTTCTTTTATGGTGCAGCCGAATATGAGGGAGGGAGGACAAGCTCACTTATTTAATCTTTGGTGAGTGGAGAATGATATCACAAGCATGGGCATGTGTCCTTGACTTGGTTGGGTTCTTGGTTGGCTTTCAAGTCTCCATTGGTTTCCAACTAACCAATTTCTTCTCTTTTCCCTAATAGTTGCCGAATTTTATAAGGGAATGGGGAGTCCAAATGTGTAGCCTTGGGTTGGTGGAGGGTGATGTCAAGAGGTTGATGTCACCTTCCACTAGCTCTCTTAATGTCTTGTTTGGCCATTTCGTTCTTTCACAGCTCCTTTAGCGCTCTACAGTTATTTCCAACACTGTGATGAGCATTCTTATTTTATATTTTGATCCAAAAATTATTCCATGTAAATTTGGACCAAAACTCTCTTTCTCAAATTTTTTGGAGACCTTTTTGCCCTTAATTCCTTTTTCGGTGTGCTTAATTTTTCTAAGGTGGATTTATGGCTTATAAAACTTCATTTTCGGAGATTCTTTCCACATTCCTTCATCATACTTGTAAAGTCGACGTTGTGACCCGTCCTGGTCAAACTTTGACTTTTTGGTCAACCTTTTGACTTTTTGGTCAACCCTTTGACTTTTTGGTCAAACTTGACTTTCGTCAAATTTCATCCTTTTTCGTTCTTTTTCCTTTAAAAACTTCATTCTTTGCTCGTAAAACATTAATTGAGTCTCAAAATCATTAAATGAGGACTCGAACATCGTTTAAACAAAATTACGAATTTCTCATTATTATTCATAATTTTTCATATAACACTTCATAAATACATAAATTAGACTCTAATTCCTTATGAACAAGGAGATTACAAGTCTACAAAATTTCGGGTCTTACACGTATTATGCTTTATTCATTCTTAACTTACTTTCATACTTATCTTACTTAGGGCCCTTAACATGAGTGTCCGTACCCGACGCGCAACTGTGGAGTGGTTGGGACGGCCAGTTCAAGTTCAACTCAAACCATAGTCCAACCCGACCTCGGACGGGTGGTACGACACAGCTTGCCATCTTACTCTTTTCTTTATCTCTTTCTTGAACTCATTAGTCTTATAAGAATTAGTGAGCATGCATCGTGATGTCACATATTCTTAAATCATACTCATACCATTATCTTGCTTAACATGCATTCTTACCTTTTGTCCACCATATCATGATCATACATCAACAATCAACATAGCATAACAAGTTGCATATAGCATGGAAATCAACATAACATAATAACACATAGCATAGCAGCACATAACATACAACTGACATACACTCCTAGCATATATCTAACATACTTAGGCAAGTACCAATTAAAGCCTATACTGTAGGCGGAGTTGTACTTACCTCTCTTGCTATGTCCCCCAAGTTGTTGTTCCTCCTCCGAGTACAATTGCAGGTTTCTTCCTGCTTGAGGAAGGATATAGGTAAGAGTTAATTTAATACTATGGAATGTTGGTGACTCAACCAACATGCCTACCTAATCCTAGTTGTATGTCCCCAGTACTAGATATCTTATTCGACTTAGCCCATGCCTTATGGGTTATTATCAACAACCCTACATTTTAGCCCATTTCCACGTTTTCGGTGTCCCTTAGGGTTATATCGGGTAACCCTTAAGGTAGTCGATCTAAATTATTCGGGGTCAACTGTGGTCAAACATAGTCAAAGTCAACACTTCGGTCAATGGTGGTCAACCACGGTCAAGGTCAACCATTGTCAACCTTAGTCAACGTCGGTCAAAGTCAACTATTGTCATTGACAGTTAAAGTCAACTCTGGTCAACCATGGTCAACTTTCTATGGTCAATCTTGGGCTTTGGGGCTAAGCCCAATAAATCAGATAATAATTCCGGTTACGGTCCGTAGTCGGCTTGTTTACCAATTTTATCTTGAAAATTCCATTTTCTTACTTTTGGAAATCTTATGTAATTAGCTTCAAAATTCTTTAATCTTCTTGTAAAAATTCATATTTTTGAAATGGATCTTTATAAAAGTCATTTGAGGTTGAAAACTGCCAAGTTTTCATGATTAAAAACAGTGGTTTTAGACAAATTACAGTTTTTTTTTCTGAACTAATTTAGAAAATCCTGTGCAGGAATTTTCGGTTCCCTGCACAGTCTTTGAAAAACAGTGTCAGTTTAAAGATCCATTCCGAATTTGAAGAAGTTGTCTTCACGAAATTTTTAACTCTCGAAAAATCCTAAAACTTTTGTGTTTTACGAAAAATCCAGTTCTGCCTATATCTTTGTCAGTTTTCGTTTGAATCTCGCTGGTCGTGTAAATTAGGTCTGGACAGACCAGTCTCGGTTTTCTATAAAAATAGAGGCCATTGGAGCCTCATTTTGGGAAACGACCCACGTTGGCCCCTAGGAAAAATCCTGTTCTACAACTTTCATGTTTTACGTTTTACCCAGTTCGGCTTTTAAAGGCTTTAAATTTCCACTTTCCCGAAACTGGCCAGTTTTGAATCCGAACTGGCAGCTTCGATTGTTAGGTCCGGTTTACATCCTAATGCGCAAAGTCTAACTCAACCGACCACTTCGGGAGCTTACACAGCAAACATGCAGTGTTTCTAACGTCCCACATTAACCACATGCAATTCAAACGTGCCTAGGCAAACCAAATCCGAACTGCCCTAATCCTAGGTTTGCATGGTTCTAATTTTGCATTTCATTCATTCAAGCACCAAGCATTCAAGCATAAGCTAGCATCCTAACATGGGCTGCCTAGGGCAGGTTATACTAAAATCAGGGGATATATAATTCCATTCACCAACTAGCATGCAACCTAGTATTCATCAAGCACAAATCAAAATCAAGCAACATAAATAAGCCATCCACCCCTAAGTCCTAAATCAAGCACAACTAACACACCTAGAGCATGAAATTAAATTGGACTTATGTCCTTACAAATTTCAACTTGAAATACAAGGTAAATTTCAAATTGACAACTAAATTGAAAGATTAGGGCTCAAAGGGTTACATTAGATCAAAGTTAGGGTTTAGAGTCCAAATTCTCCTCCTCCCCTTAATCCTCCCTCACTCGGCTCCTACCCTCCAAATGGGTGCCAAAAATCTTTGTTGGCCTCTTGATTGGCTTTAAGCAAATCCGGACACCACAACAAGACCTTCCCCTAAAATTTTTCAACTTTTTTTCTACCTTTTCCTCTTCCCTTCACTCTCGGCCACCAAGGCCAAAGTGACTCTAAAAATTTTCAAACTCTTTTCTCTTGGTTCCTAGCTTAAATCCGAATTGTCCCTAGCAAAACCCCCTTGAAAATTTTTGTTTTTCACTTCTCCCTTTCTCTCCCTAGGCTGCGGATTTCAAGAAGAAAAACAGCAAGAATTTCCCTAAATTTTTGAATAAAAATGAATAGAAGCACCACCTATTTATAGAGGTGGGTAAACTCTTGAAAATTATGAAAAAACCCCATGAAAAACTAAAAATCACACAAAACCCATGCAAGGTGGCCGGCCATGAAGGGTCTAGGGGCTTCCAAACTTTCTTTCCAAGCAAACTTAATTATTTATGATGTCATAAATCCAACCAAGGTAATGTCACTCTCTTTGGGCCTTGTTTGGCTATTTCCTTCACAATACAGTCCATTTTTTAACTACACAGATATTTCCAATATTGTGTTCACTATTACACAGTATTTTTATACTGCACTGCAGTCCAAAATTATCTGTGTAAAAATGGACAGTATAAAATTTTTCTTATTTTTCCGAGCCCTTTTTAACTTTAATCTCCACTAGGTGTGCTTGATTTTTTTAGGGTGGTTTTAAAGCCTATTCATGCTATATTACTCGAAATGACAAGTTTCACGGTATCTTTTCCATACTGCGTCTCATAATACTGCGAAGTCAACTCTTTGACTATTCTTGGTTAAACTTTGACTTTCTTGGTCAAAGTTGACTTTTTGGTCAAACCTTTGACTTTCATAAAATCATGTACTTTTTCGCCTTTTTCGACTCAAAAGGCCGTTTGCTAACCTTAGCATTCTATTTTGAGTCTTATTGACCCATAAGAATTCACAAAATCGAACAAAAGCTCTAAATCAAGCTTTTTCATAAATACCTTCATGGCATAAAATTTAATTCCTTAAAAGGAATTAGTGACATGAAGAATCTGGGTATTACATTCGACGTGTTCTTCGAATCTTCTGGCCACCAAAGTCTTCGTGAACAGGTCAGCAAGATTGTCCTCCGATGCGATTTTGCAAACCGTCATATTTCCACTCTCAACAAAGCCTTTGATAATGTGATATTTTTTGTCAATATGCTTACCCCTCTTATGATACCTAGGATTCTTGGTATTAGCTACTGCTGTACTGTTGTCACAGTAGACCACCATAGCTTTATCCATACCAGGAATGACCTCAAGGTCACTAAGGAACCTACGGAGCCAAATTGCTTCCTTTGATGCCTCACTGGCTGCCACATGCTCGGCTTTCATGGTCGAGTCAGCAATATAAGATTGCTTAACACTCCTCCACACAACGGCACCACCTCCAAGGGTGAAGACAGATCCTGAAGTCGATTTTCTTGAATCCTGATCTGATTGAAAATCAGAATCTGTATATCTTATAGGAACAAGGTTCTGACCGGAATACGCTAGCATATAATCCATCGTTCTCCGTAGATACTTGAGTATATGTTTGACCGCAGCCCAATGGTTTGGTCCCGGATTCGACTGATATCGACTTACCATACCAACTGCAAAACAAATGTCAGGCCTAGTGCATAACATAGCGTACATAAGACTACCTACCACTGATGCATAAGGTACATTTTTCATACGCTCCATTTCTTCCGATGTCTTGGGACAGTCATCTCTAGAAAGCTTGATTCCAATCCTGAAAGGTTGAGCACCTTTCTTGGAATCCTTCATTGAAAACTTCTCAAGTACTTTATCAATGTATAAAGCTTGGGAGAGTGCTATCATTTTGTTCTTTCTATCTCTAAAGAGTTGAATACCAAGAACATAACTAGCTTCTCCTAAGTCCTTTATGTCAAACTGTTTGGCTAACCAAACTTTGACAGATGATAATATTGCCACATCGTTTCCAATAAGCAATATATCATCCACATAAAATACAAGGAACACCACTTTCTCGTTCTTGATAAATTTATAAACACATGGTTCATCAATGTTTTGTTCGAATCCATAAGTTTTGATCGCTTGATCAAACCTAATATTCCAAGAACGAGATTTTTGCTTTAATCCATAAATGGATTTCAACAACTTGCATACTTTGTCTTCTTGGCCCTTTGCCTTAAACCCGTCTGGTTGTATCATATAGATATCTTCCTCAAGAAAGTCATTCAAGAAAGCTGTCTTGACATCCATTTGCCAGATCTCATAATCGAGAGCAGCCGCAATGGACAAAAGAATACGGATTGACTTAAGCATTGCTACAGGCGAGAAGGTTTCTTCATAGTCGATTCCTTTTTTCTGCGTATAGCCCTTCGCTACAAGTCTTGCCTTGAAAGTTTCCACTTTCCCATCCACACCTCTCTTCTTCTTGTATACCCACTTACACCCAATCGGTTTTATGCCTTGAGGTAAGTCTACAAGTTTCCAGACCCCGTTGGAATTCATAGATTCCATTTCGGTGTTCATAGCCTTTTGTCAAAGACTATAATCAACATCCTCCATAGCTTCCTTGTACGTAGCCGGATCATCAACATATTCTATGGATTCTACTTCATAAACTCCACCACTAAACATGTACCTTTCAGGTTCCCTGATAATCCTCCCACTACGACGAAGCTCCTGTGGTTGTTGATTCTTTAATGATTTTTCCATAGGGTTTTCTGTGACTTTAGGAACATCCAAACCCGAAGTCATTTCCTCAAGCACTACTTTCCTACGAGGTTTAAAGTCTTCCATGTAACTTTCCTCCACGAATGTTGCATGTGTTGAAACAAAGACTTTATTTTGCTTCAGATTATAGAACAGACCACCTTTTGTCCCTTTTGGATAGCCAACAAACAAGCACACTTCTAATCGTGACTCCAATTTCTTCGCTTCCTTATCCAGGACGTGTGCCGCACAACCCCAAATTCGAATATGATTCAAATTAGGTTTCCTACTCGTCCATAACTCGTAAGGAGTTTTAGGAACCGATTTGGAGGGAACATTATTCAGAAGATAGCATGCAGTCAGTATGGTGTGCCCCCAAAATGACAAAGGTAAAGTGGAGTAACTCATTATAAACCGGACCATATCCAATAGGGTCCTATTCCTTCTCTCAGCTACACCATTCTGTTGAGGAGTACCAGGTGCAGTCAACTGGGATTGTATCCCATTCTCTATCAAATATCCTAAGAACTCATCCGATAGGTATTCCCCACCTCGATCCGATCGAAGTGTTTTAATGGACTTGCCTAATTGTTTCTCCGCTTCAGCCCGAAACTCTTTGAACTTGTCAGAGGCTTCGCTTTTACGGGTCATCAAATAGACATATCCATACCTTGAGTAATCATCAATAAAAGTGATATAATACTCATACCCACCACGTGCTTTTATGTTCATGAGACCACAAACATCTGTATGCACAAGTTCTAAAAGTTTCTCGGCACGACCATCCTTGGCAGCAAAGTGCCGTTTAGTCATCTTGCCCTCCAAACATGATTCGCATTGTGGCCAAAGTTCAACCTCATACAAGTCAAGGCATTCTTCTTTTACTATCCTTTGAATTTTGTTAAGGCTTATGTGACCAAGTCGTAAATGCCAAAGATATGATTTGTTAGAGTGAGAAGACTTATGTCTTTTAGAGTTCTCTTCCAATTCTGTATCAAGCAGTAAGTGCATCTTAGGTTTGATAAAATAAATATTTCCATACATCCATCCATTACAGATAAGAGAATTGTTTTTCCTAATAACAACTTTATTATTAAAAGAAACTGAATAAGAATATTTAATTAAACAAGCTACCGAAATTAGGTTCCTCTTAAAATTAAAATTAGAAACATAAAAACAATGTCTCAAAACAATAAATCTAAATTCATCAAAATAAAGATGCACTTCTCCCACTGCTTCAGCTCGCACCAACATCCCATCCCCGATTCTTAACGTAAAGTCCTCCTCATGCAGACTTCTCGTTACCTTGAAGCCCTGTAGAGAAATACAAACATGGTTAGTAGCTCCAGAATCTATAACCCAATTGTTCTTAGATTCTTCCACTAAACAACACTCAAGATACAGGACATTGAAATTGCCTTTCTGCTTTTGCAAAGCTAGGAATTCTCAACAATCCTTCTTGAAATGTCCTTTCTTCCCACAGTGAAAGCACTTAGTCTTTTTGGGATCCACCTTCCGCTTCTTAGTCTTTTTAGACTTCTTAGAAGCAGGTGCATTCACCGCATGCTTGTTCCCCTTGTTCTTCCCCTTTTTCTTCTTCCTTTAGGATTAGGAGCAGGCGAACTAGGTTCCACCAAATTTGCCTCAGCCTTAGATCCAAAACCCTTAAAAATGTTCTCAAAGGCTTGCAATTCTTTCATCAATTCCGTTAAAGACATCTCCTTCCGGTTAAGGTTGTAAGATGCCTGAAACAAATCGAAATCCTTGGATAAGGTTTGGAAAACCATAACCAGTTAAGTTGCAGCATCGATCTCAGCCCCATTTG
>JAINRI010000648.1:0-11056 GCA_025413485.1 Ficus microcarpa
GAAAAAAATTTTATGCCGTTTCCGGAAAAAGAAAGCTCATGATTGCATTATAACAATAAATTTTAATTTCAAAAGATCAAAGCGTACCTTATTTCTTGGATTCCGGAATTGCTAGAGCGTTTGACCAACGTGTCTTCTCTACTATTCTCGAGTTCCACGTCTCAAAGTGTGTGTGGGCACACGTTCTATGAATCCAAGCGACCGGTATTTTTCCGAAGTCTAGATCCCTCCTTCTCAATTCCGATGATCCTCGTTGAGAATTTGATCCAACTTCTTTCTTCAAAACTACAAAACAGAAACCGGTTAACCTCCTATGAAAATAATCACTCGGTTTAACCTTTCTCGCAGTTTTGATTCAATGGAATTTTCTTTCTTTTTCTCTCTCACAAGAAAGCCGAATTTTTGATGTGGAAGAAAAAAAATTTTTTTTTATTATTAAAAAAACGTTTTTCCCTTTAAAATTATCAAAAATTGGTTTTTCAAGAACTCCTAGCCTTTATATAGTATTACAATCCTTTTCAAAATTTATCTCCTACTTGAAAAATAATTAATAATTATTTTCCGGATAAATCTTGAACCAAAAGATCATACAACTTTAGGGCTAGATTCATTGAACCTAAAAACAAATTTCAAGAGGAAATCCCCTTTAAAATTCGGCCACAAAGTGAGAGAAATCTTGATTGGTGGTTTAAATTTTAAATCAAGAATCTAGACTAGTCAAAAGATCCTAGTCCTATCTAGATTCAAACTTCTTTTAAACCTTTTCGAATTTAAATAGGATTCACATATTTGAATAAATATTTTCCATAAACATTATCCATATTAATTAATTTAAATTAATGAAATATTTCAAATTTTCTTTCCTCACAAAAACCATGCACCTCTTTAATTAGGAAAGAAAAATTCATGAAATAATCTCCATTATTTAAACCAATTAATAATTAAATGTTAGGAATATATTTAAATAATTTTGAAACAAAATTTTCTTCCCTCCATACAATTAAAAAACGTGCACCACTTTTAATTAGGAGAGAAAAATTTTGTTTTCCAAAATTCAAATACAATCTTATTTTCAAAATTCAAATTAACCAATCACATGTTGACAAATCATTTGTCTACAAATTTCACATGTCCAATCCTTTCTGGATTGCATGTTAGAGAGTACCATGTCTTAATAGACATTACAAAATTCCATTTACAATTTACCGATCTCATTAGGAACAAATCCCGAGACGCTTCGTGGAACTATATGAGCTAATAGAGGGACCCGATGGAAATATGTAAAGAGGCTCCTATAATTGTGAAAAATTAATCCCAGATTAATTATCCATCAATTATCAACTTCAAAACTATTCCACTAAAAGTTTGAAGCTGAACTCCTGTTTACATACCGTATTACGAAAGCTCTCTCACGTAGTGCTTCTTCCATGATTTATTCATCGCTTGCTTAATCCCCATATGTTATCCATGATTGAATTAAGGACTTTTTCCGTTTTACCTTTTCAATCATTTTAACTTAAAGTTCAATTATTCTCCATTGAAAGAACCACCAATTGTAAAACCATACAATTGGAAAACCACCAGAGAACACAAAGTAAACCGATGGCCAAGATCTTGTTATACTATCTTTCAATCCCCGAATAATACCTTTAAGTAGATAACATTTACTATCATTAAGATAGCTATGGATTCCGTATCTATGAATCTTGATTTCTCCATCCATAAGTCATGCACCCAAAACACAAGTATGTTGACCATGAATTAACAGTGTCTCACCTTTAGTGCATCAAAGTACATAAGTCATGGATGCGAACTCAAGTAATCATTTCAGGATTAAGATTAATGCAGGATGATAATCAAAGTATCATTGATTCTTATAAACGGAATTATTAAACCGAATCAATTAACACTTTAGGTCCAGTCCAATGTCATACCTCAATACTGGTATACATTAAAGTTTCTACTCGGAACCTATCCGATGGTCAAGACAAACCATCCCTCCAAGGAAGTAGACAACCTTTACAATCTTATCATGAATAAGATCCCCAAATCTTATTCCGTTGATTGCGGACTATTTATTTAGACTGTTATCAAATTACCACGTCTTCTATGCATACCCCGTATACATATGGTAATTCGATATATTACCAACAGCCTAGGAGTATTTTATGTTTGCTCAAAATAATTATACAATCAACAAATGAAAGTAAATAGGACACAACTTATTAAACATGAATAATTTCCTCTTATTAATATCAAAATGTCATATTTACAGAAAATCCCTAAGATTTTCTATCCTTAGGGCACCTATAGATCCCAACAATCTCCCACTTGCCCTAAGCGAGTAAATGTGACATATTACGCATCCCCATGCCTTCGACGTGTTCTTCGAATCTTCTGGCCACCAAAGTCTTCGTGAACGGGTCAGCAAGATTGTCCTCCGATGCGATTTTGCAAACCGTCACATTTCCACTCTCAACAAAGCCTCTGATAATGTGATATTTTCTGTCAATGTGCTTACTCCTCTTATGATGCCTAGGATCCTTGGTATTAGCTACTGCTGCACTGTTGTCACAGTAGAGCACCATAGCTTTATCCATACCAGGAACGACCTCAAGGTCACTAAGGAACCTGCGGAGCCAAACCGCTTCCTTTGATGCCTCACTGGCTGCCACATACTCGGCTTCCATGGTCGAGTCAGCAATACAAGATTGCTTAACACTCCTCCACACAACGGCACCACCTCCAAGGGTGAAGACAGATCCTGAAGTCGATTTCCTTGAATCCTGATCTGATTGAAAATCAGAATCAGTATATCCTATAGGAACAAGGTCCTGACCGGAATACACTAGCATATAATCCCTCGTTCTCCGTAGATACTTGAGTATATGCTTGACCGCAGCCCAATGGTTCGGTCCCGGATTCGACTGATATCGACTTACCATACCAACCGCAAAACAAATGTCAGGCCTAGTGCATAACATAGCGTACATAAGACTACCTACTGCTGATGCATAAGGTACATTTTTCATACGCTCCCTTTCTTCCGATGTCTTGGGACAGTCATCTTTAGAAAGTTTGATTCCAATCCTGAAAGGTTGAGCACCTTTCTTGGAATCCTTCATAGAAAACCTCTCAAGTACTTTATCAATGTATAAAGCTTGGGAGAGTGCTATCGTTTTGTTCTTTCTATCTCTAAAGAGTTGAATACCAAGAACATAACTAGCTTCTCCTAAGTCCTTCATGTCAAACTGTTTGGCTAACCAAACTTTGACAGATGATAGTATTGCCACATCGTTTCCAATAAGCAATATATCATCCACATAGAGTACAAGGAACACCACTTTCTCGTTCTTGATACATTTATAAACACATGGTTCATCAATGTTTTGTTTGAATCCATAAGTTTTGATCGCTTGATCAAACCTAATATTCCAAGAACGAGATGCTTGCTTTAATCCATAAATGGATTTAAGCAACTTGCATACTTTGTCTTCTTGGCCTTTTGCCTTGAATCCGTCTGGTTGTATCATATAGATATCTTCCTCAAGAGAGCCATTTAAGAAAGCTGTCTTGACATCCATTTGCCAGATCTCATAATCGAGAGCAGCCGCAATGGATAAAAGAATGCGGATTGACTTAAGCATTGCTACAGGCGAGAAGGTTTCTTCATAGTCGATTCCTTCTTTCTGCGTATAGCCCTTCGCTACAAGTCTTGCCTTGAAAGTTTCCACTTTCCCATCCACACCTCTCTTCCTCTTGTATACCCACTTACACCCAATCGGTTTTATGCCTTGGGGTAAGTCTACAAGTTTCCAGACTCCGTTGGAATCCATAGATTCCATCTCGGCGTTCATAGCCTTTTGCCAAAGACTAGAATCAACATCCTCCATAGCTTCCTTGTACGTAGCCGGATCATCAATATGTTCTATGGATTCTGCTTCATAAACTTCACCACTGAACATGTACCTTTCAGGTTCCCTGATAATCCTCCCACTACGACGAAGCTCCTGTGGTTGTTGATTCTTTAGTGATTTTTCCGCAGGGTTTTCTGTGACTTTAGGAACATCCAAACCCGAAGTCATCTCCTCAAGCACTACTTTGCTACGAGGTTTAAAGTCTTCCATGTAACTTTCCTCAAGGAATGTTGCATGTGTTGAAACAAAGACTTTATTTTGCTTTGGATTATAGAACAGACCACCTTTTGTCCCTTTTGGATAGCCAACAAACAAGCACACTTCTGATCGTGACTCCAATTTCTTCGCTTCCTTATCCAGGACGTGTGCCGGACAACCCCAAATTCGAATATGATTCAAATTAGGTTTCCTACTCGTCCATAACTCATAAGGAGTTTTAGGAACCGATTTGGAGGGAACGTTATCAGAAGATAGCATGCAGTTTGTATGGCGTGCCCCCAAAATGATAAAGGTAAAGTGGAATAACTCATCATAGACCGGACCATATCCAATAGGGTCCTATTCCTTCTCTCAGCTACACCATTCTGTTGAGGAGTACCAGGTGCAGTCAACTGGGATTGTATCCCATTCTCTATCAAATATCCTAAGAACTCATCCGATAGGTATTCCCCACCTCGATCCGATCGAAGTGTCTTAATGGACTTGCCTAATTGTTTCTCCGCTTCAGCCCGAAACTCTTTGAACTTGTCAAAGGCTTCGCTTTTGCGGGTCATTAAATAGACATATCCATACCTTGAGTAATCATCAATAAAAGTGATATAATACTCATACCCACCACGTGCTTCTATGTTCATGGGACCACAAACATCTGTATGCACAAGTTCTAAAAGTTTCTCGGCACGACCATCCTTGGCAGCAAAGTGCCGTTTAGTCATCTTGCCCTCCAAACAGGATTCGCATTGTGGCCAAGGTTCAACCTCGTACAAGTCGAGGCATTCATCTTTTACCATCCTTTGAATTCTGTTAAGGCTTATGTGACCAAGTCGTAAATGCCAAAGATATGATTTGTTAGAGTGAGAAGACTTATGTCTTTTAGAGTTCTTTTCCAATTCTGTATCAAGCAGTGAGTGCATCTTAGGTTTGATAAAATAAAGATTTCCATGCATCCATCCATTACAGATAAGAGAATTGTTTTTCCTAATAACAACTTTATTATTAAAAGAAACTGAATAAGAATCTTTAATTAAACAAGCTACCGAAATTAGGTTCCTCTTAAAATTAGGAACATAAAAACAATGTCTCAAAACAATAAACCTAAATTCATCAAAATAAAGATGCACTTCTCCCACTGCTTCAGCTCGCACCAACGTCCCATCGCCGGTTCTTAACGTAAAGTCCTCCTCATGCAGACTTCTCGTTACCTTGAACCCCTGTAGAGAAATACAAACATGGTTAGTAGCTCCAGAATCTATAACCCAATTGTCCTTAGATTCTTCCACTAAACAACCCTCAAGATACAGGACATTGAAATTACCTTTCTGCTTTTGCAAAGCCAGGAAATCTCGGCAATCCTTCTTGAAATGTCCTTTCTTCCCACAGTGAAAGCACTTAACCTTTTTGGGGTCCACCTTTTGCTTCTTAGTCTTGGTAGACTTCTTAGAAGCAGGTGCATTCACCGCAGGCTTATTCCCCTTGTTCTTCCCTTTTTCCTTCTTCCTTTTGGGATTAGGAACAGACGAACTAGGTTCAGCCAAATTTGCCTCAGCCTTAGATCCAGAACCCTTAAAAATGTTCTCAAAGGCTTGCAACTCTTTCATCAATTCCGTTAAAGACATCTCCTTCCGGTTAAGGTTGTAGGATGCCTGAAACAAATCGAAATCCTTGGATAAGGTTTGAAAAACCATAACCAGTTGAGTTGCAGCATCGATCTCAGCCCCATTTGCCTGAGCTTCAGACAAATAAGCCATGACTGTCATCATGTGCTCCTTGATGGGAGTTCCAACCTTCTGCCTGCAGTTCATGAGACCTTTGATAGCATCGGTCTTAGCCTGGATAGTTTGTTCACCAAACATTTCCTCCAGGTTATCCATGATCTGCCTAGCAGTTTGATGTTCCTCATGCTGTTTCTGGAGCACGTTAGACATGCTCGCCCGAATATAGCACATGGCACTAAGGTTGGAATTGTCCCAGCGCTCAAGCGCTACAAAATCCCTATCAGGAGCATCGATCGTAGGCGTAGGTGGTCGAGGTTGGGTTAGGACAAAACTGTGTTTCTCAAAGTTTAGGACGATTAGCAAGTTCCTTTTCCAGTCATTAAAATTCTCGCCAGTTAATTTGTTTTGCGTAAGTATCACAGATAAAGGGCTTGACATTTTGATCTATAATAAGAAAACATGTAATAAGTATGAGCAAACATCCTATCAGTTTATAAAATATGATTTTGTAATGAAACAAAAAGATCTATATGCAATCTAAATGTTCATGTGTAAAACCCTTAAAACACATACCTTACAACGACAATTCCTAGCTACCGCTTTCTAAGCTACCGAGGGGTAGTCATAGAATAACTAGCCAAGAACACGGATCCCTTCCGATTAATACATATTCATCCATGGAACAAACTCCATTAAATATATATTAACTATCGTTTATTTGGCCACTAATTTACATAACAGAGCCTCGAGGGAGGGTTAATAAATAAAGTAGTATGAGTGTGTAACCATCGTTTCCAATTTTGAATCCATATTTTACATCCGCCACCGAGGGGTGATCTAAACATAAAATATGCCCAAAATTGTTATCCTTTCGGAAATCCAAATCAGTGTGCGCTCTAGGTAAGATACCTATCCGAAGGGAATTCTCGGATCGAAACCGAGTAGTAGGCACTACCATGCGTAACTATTGGACCAACGATGGAGGCCGTAGGTCTTAGTGTGTAAAACCTTCTCCCACTCAATCTTTTAAATTAGGGTTTTTGTTTTTTATGCATAAACAATATTTATTGAGTGGCACTCCCTAGTCTATATGGCATGTTATCAATACATCATGAAATAGTATTACATATTCATATAGCAAGTCATCATCCATGGTTTGCAAAATATGTAAATAGCCGTGGATCATGATTCCATCCTAGAGAAAAGAAAATTGCAAAATTTACAAAAATTAACCGAAACATATATCGGCCTTCATTTGTAGATCCATGCCGTGTATCCTTCTTCAATGTGTCTTCCTTCTCCAATGTCACATCTTTTTAAATTTAAAATTAAATTTAAATTTCAAAAAAGATTATATGTGATTTTTAATTTTAATCAAAATTACAAAATATCAAAATTTAAATTAAAAATCCGGTTTATTAAATTTTAAAATTTAAATTTTGAAATTTCCAAATTTAAAATTTGAAATTTCCAAATTTCAAATTTAAATCACAAAATTTTAAAATTCATAATAATATCCATTAAATTTAAATTTAAATTTTCAATTTTGATTTCCAAATTATCAAAATCACATATCATTGGAAATTAAATTTTCAAAAGATTCTTGTGATTTTTTTTTAATACAAAAAAAATTTTTTTAATTAAAAAAATTTCCAAAAATAAAAAAAATCACATCCTTTGAAAATTTCCATACCTTCGTTCATCTTCAATCTCCTTGAATCCATTGTAGCCCGAATTTTAAAAAAAATTCCTATGCCGTTTCCGGCTTACAAAATTTCTAGGAATTGAAAGAACGACCTAGCGGTGATTATAGACCGCATCTATTACACTTGAAAAACCTAGATACAAATTCTAACCTCTATGGAATCATGACCGGCAAAATTGAACAAGCATCATATATTATCAAAATAATATAAAGCATTCATCCATACATCCATTCATAATATATTTAACATACTCAAAATAAAACCTAGAGTGCCAACTCTCTAAAATATTTCATTAATGCATGGAGAGAAATTTATTTGATCAAATAATTTATATTATATGCATGATCATGAGTTGGCTCTGATACCAGTTGTTGGAAAAATCGGATCCGGTATTGGAGTTACGGCGCAGCGGAAGTTTTAAAAATTTTATGCCGTTTCCGGAAAAGAAGCTCATGATGCATATAACAATAAATTAATTCATGATCAAGCGTACCTTATTTCTTGGATTCCGGAATTGCTAGAGCGTTTGACCAACGTGTCTTCTCTACTATTCTCGAGTTCCACGTCTCAAAGTGTGTGTGGGCACACGTTCTATGAATCCAAGCGACCGGTATTTTTTCCGAAGTCTAGATCCCTCCTTCTCAATTCCGATGATCCTCGTTGAGAATTTGATCCAACTTCTTTCTTCAAAACTACAAAACAGAAACCGGTTAACCTCCTATGAAAATAATCACTCGGTTTAACCTTTCTCGCAGTTTTGATTCAATGGAATTTTCTTTCTTTTTCTCTCTCACAAGAAAGCCGAATTTTTGATGTGGAAGAAAAAAAATTTTTTTTTTTATTATTAAAAAAACGTTTTTCCCTTTAAAATTATCAAAAATTGGTTTTTCAAGAACTCCTAGCCTTTATATAGTATTACAATCCTTTTCAAAATTTATCTCCTACTTGAAAAATAATTAATAATTATTTTCCGGATAAATCTTGAACCAAAAGATCATACAACTTTAGGGCTAGATTCATTGAACCTAAAAACAAATTTCAAGAGGAAATCCCCTTTAAAATTCGGCCACAAAGTGAGAGAAATCTTGATTGGTGGTTTAAATTTTAAATCAAGAATCTAGACTAGTCAAAAGATCCTAGTCCTATCTAGATTCAAACTTCTTTTAAACCTTTTCGAATTTAAATAGGATTCACATATTTGAATAAATATTTTCCATAAACATTATCCATATTAATTAATTTAAATTAATGAAATATTTCAAATTTTCTTTCCTCACAAAAACCATGCACCTCTTTAATTAGGAAAGAAAAATTCATGAAATAATCTCCATTATTTAAACCAATTAATAATTAAATGTTAGGAATATATTTAAATAATTTTGAAACAAAATTTTCTTCCCTCCATACAATTAAAAAACGTGCACCACTTTTAATTAGGAGAGAAAAATTTTGTTTTCCAAAATTCAAATACAATCTTATTTTCAAAATTCAAATTAACCAATCACATGTTGACAAATCATTTGTCTACAAATTTCACATGTCCAATCCTTTCTGGATTGCATGTTAGAGAGTACCATGTCTTAATAGACATTACAAAATTCCATTTACAATTTACCGATCTCATTAGGAACAAATCCCGAGACGCTTCGTGGAACTATATGAGCTAATAGAGGGACCCGATGGAAATATGTAAAGAGGCTCCTATAATTGTGAAAAATTAATCCCAGATTAATTATCCATCAATTATCAACTTCAAAACTATTCCACTAAAAGTTTGAAGCTGAACTCCTGTTTACATACCGTATTACGAAAGCTCTCTCACGTAGTGCTTCTTCCATGATTTATTCATCGCTTGCTTAATCCCCATATGTTATCCATGATTGAATTAAGGACTTTTTCCGTTTTACCTTTTCAATCATTTTAACTTAAAGTTCAATTATTCTCCATTGAAAGAACCACCAATTGTAAAACCATACAATTGGAAAACCACCAGAGAACACAAAGTAAACCGATGGCCAAGATCTTGTTATACTATCTTTCAATCCCCGAATAATACCTTTAAGTAGATAACATTTACTATCATTAAGATAGCTATGGATTCCGTATCTATGAATCTTGATTTCTCCATCCATAAGTCATGCACCCAAAACACAAGTATGTTGACCATGAATTAACAGTGTCTCACCTTTAGTGCATCAAAGTACATAAGTCATGGATGCGAACTCAAGTAATCATTTCAGGATTAAGATTAATGCAGGATGATAATCAAAGTATCATTGATTCTTATAAACGGAATTATTAAACCGAATCAATTAACACTTTAGGTCCAGTCCAATGTCATACCTCAATACTGGTATACATTAAAGTTTCTACTCGGAACCTATCCGATGGTCAAGACAAATCATCCCTCCAAGGAAGTAGACAACCTTTACAATCTTATCATGAATAAGATCCCCAAATCTTATTCCGTTGATTGCGGACTATTTATTTAGACTGTTATCAAATTACCACGTCTTCTATGCATACCCCGTATACATATGATAATTCGATATATTACCAACAGCCTAGGAGTATTTTATGTTTGCTCAAAATAATTATACAATCAACAAATGAAAGTAAATAGGACACAACTTATTAAACATGAATAATTTCCTCTTATTAATATCAAAATGTCATATTTACAGAAAATCCCTAAGATTTTCTATCCTTAGGGCACCTATAGATCCCAACACGATCTCTCATTGTCGATCTCCCGTGCTCCGTTGACGTCCAGCGCTAACACCCAGGTCGCCTGCTCCTCTGTCAGGGAGCCGTCACTGTTGGAGGTGGACGAGATCTCGCCGGCAGCAATCTCTTTCTCTCTTTTGGCCTAATATTGTGATGTATTTTTGAGAAATTTTCTTGTGGTTATGCGTTTGGATTGTGGATTTGCTTATTTTTCTTGTGGCTTGTGATAAAATCTAGTGTTTGGCTGAACTTTTTAGCTTTTCAATGATAAAAATGTGTTTGTTTTTTTAAATATTCCAACGACCGAACCCCAAAAATCTGGCAAAATCAGAAGTATTTGGTTAGTAACCAATTGGCAACCATTTGGTAACCGAGTGTTTACCTGCTGGCAACAGTGGTCTCTGGTCGCCACCGGTTGATATGGTAACCAAGTTGTTTTAGATATTGGCGGCAGCGATTACTAATTGGTAACCAACTAGTTACTATTTGATAACCATATAATTACTAGCTTGTGATAGCGGTTATCGATCGGAAACCTACTAGTGTTGGTAACCAACTGGCCCGCGACAGTGGTTATTGATCGAAAACCTGTCAGCAGTCGATAACTAACTGGTTATCATTTGATAACCAACTAGTAACCAATGTGGTAACATTATGGATAACAAATAATAATTATAATTGTATTTTAAATTAAATAGATGAATAAGTATTTATGATGTCATGATATTTCTTGCCAGAGTTTTTTCTTGTGTGGGTAAAAATCAATTACAGG
>JAINRI010000650.1:0-18384 GCA_025413485.1 Ficus microcarpa
TCAAGGAGTCAGATGTGTCCAAGACAGCTTTCAGAACGCGTTATGGGCACTATGAATTCTTGGTCATGCCCTTTGGGCTAACCAATGCCCCAGCAGCTTTCATGGATTTGATGAACCGAGTGTTTAAGGAATTCCTGGATCTACTTGCATGGCAGCTGGTGCCATCGGAACATACGGAGGGACTTCCGGTTGAACATTGGGTACCTGAGGTACCACTGGAGGCACTGGCTGTGGAGCTTAGCTGTGGCTGGGGTGCTGGATTCATACGTTCTAACTGTTCGCGGAATCTAGCCATTTCTTGTTGTTGCTGCAGCATTTGCTGTTGCAAGTTCGTCATAAGAGTCACTAGATCCGGCTGGGGCGGATCTGCGGCTGCGTTTCCTCTTGTTCGTACCATGCTTA
The DNA here is from genome assembly GCA_025413485.1 of Ficus microcarpa. NCBI lineage: Eukaryota > Viridiplantae > Streptophyta > Magnoliopsida > Rosales > Moraceae > Ficus > Ficus microcarpa. The sequence continues at coordinate 403 of JAINRI010000650.1, forward strand.
TATTCCGTCTATAGGAAACAGACATTATCATAAGCTAATAAACTTATCATACATTTCATACATCATCATCATCACATACATACATCATATCATAACATAACATAATAACATAACATAATCATATCATCATACTTCATACATACTTGACATAACATGTGACATCATAACATAACTTTTTCATATATCCCGTGAACACACGGTCTCTTTTTGTACAATAAACAAAAGTACATCATCATACCTTATATACTTCAAAATACATCATACTGTACATATTTACATATTTACGGGCAGAACTTCGGATGGAAGTGTCTAACACTTTCTCATCCTACATATATGTACAACCTAATATCCGATTACATATACTATAATCGTCCTAACAAAACAAAACAAAACGCGAAATCGGCCCTAGTCTAACTAGTGTCGTCGAGGGTGCTCGCGGACGTGTCGGTATCAGAAAGGACAACTACAGGTGCAGGCGCGTCATCATCCGCTGGCTCGTCGGGATCGTCAAGTGGAAACTCCTCAGGATCATCCTCGTCATCCATGTCATCCTCATCGTCACTGGAAATGTCGACAACGGGAGGGTCTTCCTGCTCCGGTGGATCTATCGGTATAACATCGTCATCAGATGTGTTCTCCGCATCCATCGGGTCCTCTGCCTCTTGGGCAGGCATCTCCGGTACTGGCTCCTCGGGTCCGACCTCGTACTGCGGATCCTCGGGCCCTACCTCATACTGCGGATCCTCCTCTCCAGCGTTATCAGCAACGGGATCCTGGGCCTCATCGGCATGATCAGCGGCAGGTACGGTCTGAGCTATCGTCTCCGCTGCTAGTATGTCATCAGTGTAGCTACCAACGGTCATCTCACGGCGGGGTGATGGTACAGACTGTCTGATGTGTGTTGGTACTCCATTCCGTAGGAGCATCAACGCCTGTAACTCGGGCTCTGGTATATCCTGGGGAATGTAAGGAAGCATCGTCTCCTGAAATCTCCAACAATAATGGACCATAGTCTCCCCTGGATAGGCGTGCCAATCCTGTGACATCATCTGATAGCGAGTAAGTCGCATGTCTTTGTATATCGCAGGATCACGAATCGGCTCATCAGCTCCTCGTGCTGGGAGTGGACCATATCTGTTTACCACAGCTGCACGAAAGTGTGCCCAAGTACGGCTAGGTAGCTGCGGCTCTCCTAATGTAACCCACCATATCTTAGCATCACCAATCAGACATCGGCTGGCTAGGGTGACCTGTAAGTGCTTCTCGATGTGGTACATCATGAAGATCTGCTCCATATCATGAAGCCATATGATGATCGATACTGATCGTCTAGTGCTATCGAAGTACTGAGGCTGCGATCGGTAGAAAGAAACTACAGCATCCCGATCCCTCTTCACTTGCGTCGTCTCCATGATACCGCGTCTATATCACATAACATAACCATAAACACTATAGCATAAAACCATATAGCATATAAGAAAGAAATCTAAACTTACTTGCAATGATGGAGGCGATGTCAGGTAACTGTGAATTCGTGTCGCAAGGGAACCGCTCTGATACCAAACCTTGTAACGCCCCACCTAGCGTAGGCCGTTACCTTGCTTACTTAGCATACATTCATAATATAAACTTAAACACATTGATTGAAAACACAGCGGAAATTTTTTTTTTTTTTTTATAGCATTGACAAAACACTATAAACATATACTAGTACTGTTTCACTTATGAGTATATTAATTACCAGTTAATATAAAATATTTCATAATTTACATAAAATCACAAAACACGTAGCGATACCCATAATCCACTCATTCACAGTCCCTTGGCTCGCTACTCCACCTTGCATCTTTTTCAGATAGCTGGTTCCTTACCTACAGCATAAACTCAAACCGTGAGCTAGAGCTCAGTAAGTACAACTCTTAAGCCGTAAAGAAAACATAGCATAAACAGGAAATACACATAGCAAGTATTGACCATGTTATGCTTTCTTATCTCTATTCATTATGGGCCCTTACCTCGTGTGTTCGTAACCGGCGCGCGACTATGAATTGGTTGGGGCGGCCAAACCTTATCCAACTCAATCCACAGTCCAACCCAACCTGGCGTGGGTGGTACGACACATCGCTTATTAACTTACTTATTCTTACTATAAGTGAACATACATTCTGTTGTCACCTTTTTGATTCTATTATTTATGCCCTAGCATAATAATCATATTCATAACATAATTATATTGCATACATGTTATCTAACACATAGCACATAACACATCATAGACATCTAGTAATATATACTAGTAGCTTATGCTGTAGACGGTGTTGTACTTACCGTCTATCCTTGTGCTGCTTGTCTTACTCCTCCTCGAGCTTTAATTGCAGAATCCCTCCTGCTCGATCGAAGGACGTACATGAGATTTCTAATCTATATCATGTGGGTTTTCGGTGATATGTCCCCCCTAACATAAGACCATGCATACATAAAGGGCGACTACCTTAGTAGTCTTATGGGTCATACATCGTGACCAAACAAGATACGTTGGATATCCTTTTCATACACTTAGCCCATATATGAACATGTCGGGTTAGATGAACATCAACCCTTGGGCTTTGATCAACAACTTTTGGGTCAACCAAGGTTAACCCTTGTGATCTCTAACGTGAATCCCTATTCGGCTTACTTGAGGAGTGTGGGACCTAAGTCCCGATAACTCGGGTATAATTTCCCGGTTATCATGCGTCTTAACATTGCCTTGAACACTTAGCTTAAAATCCATTTGCTTTGAAAATCTTAACTTAGAAACCATTTTCTTTAAAAACCTTAACTTATCATTCTTACTTCATAAAAACACTTAGCTTTTAAAACTTTATCTTATCAACTTTTTCGTAAAAATTCGTAAATCTTGCCTTATAATTTCATAAAACATTTGGGGGTCGGAAACTGCTTTTGGGACAGTTTCCATACTTGAAACAACGTGTTTAGCTCGAAAAAACGTTTTTCCTATAGGGTTCTATAAAATCTTGCACAGAAACTCTTGGATTCCTGCGCAGTTTTAGCATTTCGGTTTATAGTTAAAAATCGCTTTTGAATTTGAAAATGTTTTCTTCATGAAAGTTCTAGCCCTCGAAGGGTTCTAAAACTTTCGTGTTTTGAGAAATTTCTGATTCTGTACCGATTGGTACCAGTTTTTAATTGAAAACGAGATTAACTTTGAAAACCGAGTCTTACAGACCTCTATCGGGTTTTCTTGTAAAAGAAGGCTGTTGGAGCCTTATTTTGGAAAACTGGCAGCGTTGGCCGCTAGGAAACGACCTAGTCTACAACTTTCGTGTTTTAAGTTTTTGCCCATTCGGCCTTTAAAGGCCTGTAATCCGTGTTTTACCGAAACAGCTCCCTGGAACCCGAGAGCTAGTTTTGGTTCTTACATTTATTGTTACGTCCTAAGTCGCGGGTTCTAACTCGACCGCCCACATCGGGAGATAATCAACAAACATGCAGCGCATTCTAACGTCCCTTAACCCTATCATACAGCCCATGTGATCTTTGCAACCCAAAAATCCGAACTCCTAATCCTAGGGTTGCATATCCACTAGCTTAGCATACATCACACCATTCTCATGCATTTGGTTCATAAAAACATAACATACATGCACAAATCTACTTAACCTAATTTGGGGACATATTACCTAATTCAAACCCTAACATGCCAATCTAGCAAATCAAGCACATAGCATAAATTATGAGCATAAAAATAAACCAAACCACACCTAGAATCTATCTAACGAAGCACTAAGCACACAAGCACATATAAGGCAGCAATTAAACCATACATAGGAGCTTATGCTCTTACAATAATTTTGCATGAAATACACGTAAATCACATGCTTAAAAACTCATTTAAACTTGTGAAAAAGCTTTTAAAAATTTTACCTTCCAAAAGGTGACTTTCGGCTAGGGTTTGGAAGACCCGAAAAAAATCTGCTTGCACTAAGACTCCAAGGGTTCGGCTGCTCACTCCACACGCACCAAAAATCAGATTTTTGGCTCCCTTATGGTCTCCTCACCTTGCTCGGCTACTCAAGAAAGCTTAGCCCCAAATCCGAATTTTTTTCTCTCTTTTCTCACTCAAACCCGAGGGCTGTTTTGGAGCCAAAATCAAGCACCAAAACTTTGATCAAATCTCACTCTCTTGCTCACTAAGCAAACCCGAAACTCAAACCCTAATTTCTACCTCAAATTTTGGTTTTCCCTTTGTGTTTCCCCTGCTCCAAACCCACGGCAACAAGGGCTGCTTGGCTGCAGAAAAATTTTCTTTTCCTTCCACTCGGTTTCCTAGCTACCCGAAGCAAGAAGGTTGGCTTAAGCTTGAAAAATTTTTCTGATCTCTCACTCCCTTTCTCTCGGATTTTTGAGCTACAATTTTGCAAGAGTTTAGTTGCTTTTTCTCATTAAAATGAATAGAGAAATCCACCCCCTTTTATAGACAACTTTGTGAGCTTTTTGAAATAGGATTTTGACCCCAAAATTTGCAAAATTTTGGCCTTGTGGCATGCTAGGTGTCCGGAGCTTTGGAGGGTGCAAGACAACTCATGGTGAGTTGGCAAAGGCCATGTGTCCTCTTGTGATTGGACCAACACATCTCACATAGAATAAAATATTATTTCTTTTTGAGATATCTTGGAAAATTTAGGGTTTTATTTAATTAAAAACCTTGAAACTTTGATTGTAAAAATTTAAATTCCAATACTGTAATAATTATTTTACAGTTTGGATTTTTCATAATTACAGTCAAAAAAAAAAAATCGGATCGAAGATCTTTTCTCAAATCCTTCTGCCTCGTGACTTACTGTGGCGTGCTTGATTTTTCTAAGGTGGTTTTAGTTTCTAACTGTCATAAAAATTAGTTCCTGCATTATTTTTCGTAAAACGCAGATCTTAAAATTCCTCCGTCATAATTTCGGCCATTTTGGTCCAACTTTGACTTTTCGGTCAACAGTTGACTTTTTCGGTCAAAATTTTGACTTTTGTGGAATTGAGTCGGTTTCACTTCTTATTGTTCAAAAAGGCTATTTGCTTCTTCGAACAGTCATTTTTGAGTTTTATTAAGCTATAAAAACTCATAATACACATTAGAGCTCTGAAACAAGCTTTTTCATGAAATTGCATGTACTATTTACATTCAAGTCTTTACAGAAGCTAGTTACATGAAAAACTAGATCTCACAGACGACATCCTGATTTACTCAAGGTCCCAGGAAGAACATGAGCAGCACCTGAGGCTAGTAATGGAGATGTTGAGACAGCATCAGCTATATGCCAAATTCACGAAGTGTGAATTTTGGCTGAAGAAAGTTCATTTCTTGGGGCACGTTGTGACGAAGGAAGGAATCTCTGTAGATCCAACTAAAGTGGAAGCAGTTAGCTCGTGGCCAGTACCCAGGAATGTCACGGAGATTAGAAGTTTTCTCGGGTTAGCAGGATACTACAGAAGATTCGTAGAAGGATTCTCTAAGATAGCAGCACCTCTTACAGCTCTCACTCGGAAGGAGAAGAAGTACGAGTGGACTCATAAATGTCAGGAGAATTTCCAAGAGCTTAAGAGGAAACTGACAAGCGCGCCTGTGCTGATTATTCCTGATGTCGAAGCAGGAAATTTTGTGATATACAGTGACGCTTCCAAGAACGGACTTGGAGCGGTATTGATGCAGAACGGGAGGGTAGTGGCCTATGCATCCCGACAGCTGAAGAATCATGAGAAGAACTACCCTACCCATGACTTGGAATTGGCGGCAGTAGTTTTCGCTCTTAAGATTTGGAGACATTATCTGTACGGAAACAAGTGTGAGATTTACACTGACCACCAGAGTCTCAAATATATTTTTACTCAAAAGGAGTTAAATATGAGGCAAAGACGGTGGTTAGAACTAGTCAAGGACTACGACTGTGAAATCCTATACCATCCTGGTAAGGCCAACAGGGTGGCAGACGCACTAAGTCGGAAGTCAGTAGGCATGCTGATGTCTATTGGAGTACTTCCTAAACCTCTGCAGAAGGAGATTGTGGATTTCAACCTTGAAATGATAACGGGGAAATTGTCTTCGCTTGTTCTCAAGTCTGATCTGCTAGACGTCATCAAGGCACACCAAAGAAATGACTCTTCACTATTGAAAGCCAGGCTTTTTAGTGAGAAGGGTAACGAATTCAAGACCTCGGATGACGGCATACTCCATTTTAGAGGGAGAATCTGCATTCCTGACGTGAAGATTTTGAAAGAACGAATCATGTCGGAGGCACACCAAACACCGTATTCGGTACATCCAGGAGCTTCCAAGATGTACAAGGATCTTAAAGAGACCTACTGGTGGCCAAACATGAAGAACCAGGTAGCAGAATATGTGTCAAAGTGCCTAACTTGTCAGAAAGTTAAGGCCGAACACCGACTTCCAGGAGGAGAGTTACAGAAGATCGAACTTCCGGAATGGAAATGGGAGCAAATCACGATGGATTTTGTCGTCGGATTACCCAGAACCTCGAGTGGAAACGATACGATTTGGGTCATTGTAGACCGACTGACCAAATCGGCGCACTTTATTGCGATTAAAGCCACACACTCCGTGGAGAAATTAGCAGGAATTTACGTGGCTCAAGTCGTTAGATATCACGGAATTCCAAGATCGATCATTTCTGATCGTGATGGGCGTTTCACGTTGCGGTTTTGGATGAGCGTTCACGCTGCCATGGGGTCAAGACTGAAGTTCAGTACTGCCTTTCACCCCCAAACCGATGGACAATCCAAAAGAACTATCCAGGCTTTGGAAGACATGTTAAGGTCATGCGTCCTAGATTTCAAGGGAAATTGGGATGAAAAGCTATCCTTGATAGAATTCTCTTACAACAACAGCTATCATGCCTCGATAGGGATGGCTCCGTTCGAAGCACTGTATGGATGGAAGTGTAGATCGCCAATTCACTGGCAAGAAGTCGGACAGAAGCAGCTGCAGACCACCGATTTCATAGAAAAGACCTCCGAGGACATTAAGAAGATCAAAGAAAGACTTGATGTAGCTTTTAGCCGACAGAAGAGCTACGCAGATAAACGCCGAAGGCCGCTAGAGTTCCAGGTTGGTGATGCCGTTTTCATCAAAATTGCTCCAATGAAAGGAGTAATGCGGTTCGGTAAGAAGGGAAAGCTCAGTCCGAGGTATACAGGGCCATTTAAGATTCTTGAGAGGATTGAAAAAGTCGCGTATAGGCTTGCTTTACCGCCAGAATTAGCCTTAATGCACGACGTTTTTCACGTTTCCATGCTAAAAAAGTACGTTCCAGATCCTTCTCACGTGCTCAGCCAGGAACCAGTAGAGGTTCAGACCAATCTGACTTATGAAGAGAAGCCTGTTAGGATCCTCGACAGAGAGAATAAGGTATTGAGGAATAGAGTTATACCTATGGTTAAAGTTTTGTGGCGAAACCATAAGGTAGAAGAAGCAACATGGGAGCCAGAGGATGCGATGAAGAAAGACTACCCAGAATTGTTCTAATTTTCGAGGACGAAAATTTTTAAGGAGGGTAGATTGTAATATCTGGTTTTCATGACTACTAATTCTTGTGAAGAATTGATACATGTGCAGTCGATGCAATCATATGAAAAAGTTCAGTCCAGAACTTTCAGATGTGTTTTATGAGTTTTTATAGCCTAAACAGACTCAAAACTGATATTTCGGACGATAAGGAGTGAAAACTGATCATTTTATGAAAAGTCAAAATTTTGACCGAAAAGTCAACCGTTGACCCGAAAAGTCAACGTTTGACCAAAATAGTCGGAATTGAGTATCATGAATTTTAAGATCAGTTTTTCACGAAAAAGACTACCGAAACTCATTTTTATTAACAGATAATGAAAATGAGACTTCGGATATCCTATTTTAAAATCAGGCGATTTTTCTAAGCTCATGGGGCAAAAAGGGTTTGAGAAAACAAGAAAAAGATTTTTCGACCCGATTTTCCGACGGCACGTCAAAAATCCAAAAACTGTAAAATAATATTTACAGTGTTGGAATTTAAATTTTTGAACTCGACGTTTCAAGATTTTCAGTCCAAAAACACAGTTTTTGTTCAAGAAAGTTCAAGAACAAAAGTTGTTCTTATCCTTAAGATGTGGTGGCCCAATCCTAGCTTGCCAAGTGTTCAAGACAACTCATGTCTTGTTGTCCCCCACCCTTGGTCGGCAAACACAAGAAACAAGAGCCAAAAAGTTGGTTCTTGGAAGTTCTTCAAGAGTCTATAAATACCCCTTCATCTCCTTCATTTCTTTTTATTCAAGAAAACCAAGCAAAACTCTTGTCATTTTTCTTCAAGAAAATCCGAGAGAGAGAGACCAAGAAAGAGTTCGAAAATTTGGTGAGCCAACTCCATCTCCAACCTTCGGGTAGCCTAGGGAGACCGAGAGAAAGAGGAGAAAATTTTCGGTGGCTTGTTCAGCCCCTTTGCCGTGCCTTGAGTGCAGGGAAACCGAGAGTTAGAGGCCAAAAATTTTGGGAAAAAAAACTTAGCCAAGGGTTCGGGTGAGTAACCAAACCAAGAGAGTGAGCTTATGTGTGAGTTTGAGGCTTGATTCTAGCCTCTAGTAAGCCTCGGGTTTGCTAGAAAGAAAGAAAGAAAAATTTTTCCAAGTCTTGGTTCAAGTGGTCTAGTGGCCGAGCAAGCCTAGAGCCAACCAAGGAGCCAAAAATTTTGGAGTTTGGGGCACTTAGGAGCTGCTGCCGTGAGCTAGGAACCAAGGAATAGCCTAGGGACCACTTCGGCAACACCAAACCCCAAGGGCCGAACACCACAAATTGAGGTAAACCCTAAAACATTTTCTCAAGTTTTTAAATTTATTTTAAAGCTTGATTTATGTGTATTTGGTGCCAAAGGAATGTAAGGGCATAAGCCCATGTGTGATTTAAATTAATGCTCTATGTGCTTGTATGTGTGTGCCGAGTGTGTGCATGGTGGCCGAGTGTCTTGGCTAGCCCAGCCATGGGCTGTTTGTGCGTGTGTGTATGGCCGAGTGGGCTGGTGAGGCTAGCCGGGTGCTTGGCTTGTAACGCCCCACCTAGCGTAGGCCGTTACCTTGCTTACGTAACATACATTCATAATATAACTTAAACACATTGATTGAAAACACAGCGGAAATTTTTTTTTTTTTTTTTTATAGCATTGACAAAACACTATAAACATAAAGTCATACTGTTTTTGCATACTAGTATATTAATTACCGGTTAATATAAAATATTTCATAATTTACATAAAATCACAAAACACGTAGCGATACCCATAATCCACTCATTCACAGTCCATTGGCTCGCTACTCCATCTTGCATCTTTTTCATATAGCTGGTTCCTTACCTACAGCATAAACTCAAACAGTGAGCTAGAGCTCAGTAAGTACAACTCTTAAGCCGTAAAGAAAATATAGCATAAACAGGAAATACACATAGCAAGTATTGACCATGTTATGCTTTCTTATCTCTACTCATTATGGGCCCTTACCTCGTGTGTTCGTAACCGGCGCGCGACTATGAATTGGTTGGGGCGGCCAAACCTTATCCAACTCAATCCACAGTCCAACCCAACCTGGCGTGGGTGGTACGACACATCGCTTATTAACTTACTTATTCTTACTATAAGTGAACATACATTCTGTTGTCACCTTTTTGATTCTATTATTTATGCCCTAGCATAATAATCATATTCATAACATAATTATATTGCATACATGTTAACTAACACATAGCACATAACACATCATAGACATCTAGTAATATATACTAGTAGCTTATGCTGTAGACGGTGTTGTACTTACCGTCTATCCGTGTGCTGCTTGTCTTACTCCTCTTCGAGCTTTAATTGCAGAATCCCTCCTGCTCGATCGAAGGACGTACGTGAGATTTCTAATCTAGCTCATGTGGGTTTTCGGTGATATGTCCCCCTAAACATAAGACCATACATACATAAAGGTGACTACCTTAGTAGTCTTATAGATCGTGTATCGTGATCTAAAAAGATACGTTGGATATCCATTTCATACACTTAGCCCATATAGAAAACATGTCGGGTTAGATGAACATCAACCCTTGAGCTTTGATCAACAATTTATGGGTCAACCAAGGTTAACCCTTGTGATCCTTAACGTGAATCCCTATTCGGCTTACTTGAGGATTGTGGGACCTAAGTCCCGATAACTCGGGTATAGATTCCCGGTTATCATGCGTCTTATCATTGCCTTGAACACTTAGCTTAAAATCCCTTTGCTTTGAAAATCTTAACTTAGAAACCATTTTCTTTAAAAACCTTAACTTATCACTTCTTACTTCATAAAAACACTTAGCTTTAAAAATCTTAATCTTATCAACTTTTTCGTAAAAATTCGTAAATCTTGCCTTATAATTTCATAAAACATTTGGGGGTCGGAAACTGCTTTTGGGACAGTTTCCATACTTGAAACAACGTGTTTAGCTCGAAAAACGTTTTTCCTAAAGGGTTCTATAAAATCTTGCACAGAAACTCTTGGATTCCTGCGCAGTTTTGACATTTCATTTTATAGTTAAAAATCGCTTTCGAATTTGAAAATGTTTTCTTCACGAAAGTTCTAGCCCTCAAAGAGTTCTAAAACTTTCATGTTTTGAGAAATTTCTGATTCTGTACCGATTGGTACCAGTTTTTAATTGAAAACGAGATTAACTTTGAAAACCGAGTCTTACAGACCACTATCGGGTTTCCTTGAAAAAGAAGGCTGTTGGAGCCTTATTTTGGAAAACTGGCCACGCTGGCCGCTAGGAAACAACCTAGTCTACAACTTTCGTGTTTTAACTTTTTGCCCATTCGGCCTCTAAAGGCCTGTAATCCGTGTTTTACCGAAACAGCTCCCTGGAACCCGAGAGCTAGTTTTGGTTCTTACATTTCTTGTTACGTCCTAAGTCGCGGGTTCTAACTCGACCGCCCACATCGGGAGATAATCATCAAACATGCAGCGCATTCTAACGTCCCTTAACCTATCATACAGCCCATGTGATCTTTGCAACCCAAAAATCCGAACACTAATCCTAGGGTTGCATATCCACTAGCTTAACATACATCACACATTCTCATGCATTTAGCTCATAAAAACATAACATACATGCACAAATCTACTTAACCTAATTTGGGGACATATAACCTAATTCAAACCCTAACATGCCAATCTAGCATATCAAGCACATAGCACAAATTATGAGCATAAAAATAAACCAAACCACACCTAGAATCTATCTAACCAAACACTAAGCACACAAGCACATCTAAGGCAGCCATTAAAACACACATAGGAGCTTATGCTCTTACACAAATTTTGCATGAAATACACGTAAATCACATGCTTAAAAACTCATTTAAACTTGTGAAAAAGCTTTTAAAAATTTTACCTTCCAAGAGGTGACTTTCGGCTAGGGTTTGGATGACCCGAAAAAAACTGCTTGCTCTACTTGGTTCAAGGGTTCGGCTGCTCACTCCCCACGCACCAAAAATCAAATTTTTGGCTCCCTTTTGGTCTCCTCTCCTTGCTCGGACACTCAAGAGAGTTTAGCCCCAAATCTGAAATTTTTTCCTCTCTTTTCTCCCACAAACCCGAGGGCTGCTCCAAGGTGATTCAAGCTCTAAAACTTTGATCAAAACTCACTCTCTTGCTCACTAATCAAACCCGAAACTCAAACCCTAATTTCTACCCCAAAATTTTGGTTTTCTCTTGTGTTTCCCCTGCTCCAAACCCACGGCAACAAGGGCTGTAAGGGCTGCAGAAAAATTTTTCTTTTCTTCCACTCGGTTTCCTAGCTACCCGAAGCAAGAAGAATAGCTTGAACTTGAAAAATTTTTCTGATCTCTCACCCTTTCTCTCTCGGATTTTTGTGCTGAAAATTTGCAAGAACTTAGTTGCATTTTCTCATTAAAGTGAATAGAGGAACTCACCCCCTTTTATAGACAACTTGGTGAACTTTTGAGAATAGGATTTTGGCCCCAAAATTTGCAAAATTTTGGCCTTGTGGCATGCAAGGTGTCCGGAGCTAGGGGAGTGCAAGACAACTCATGGTGAGTTGGCATAGGCTAGGTGTCCTCTTGTGATTGGTCCAACACATCTCACATGCAATAAAATATTATTTCTTTTTGAGATATCTTGGAATTTAAGGCTTTGTTTGGATAAAAACATTGAAACTTTGATTGTAAAAATTTAAATTCCAATACTGTAATAATTATTTTACAGTTTGGATTTTTCATAATTACAGTCAAAAAAATCGGATTGAAGATCTTTTCTCAAATCCTTCTGCCTCGTGACTTACTGTGGCGTGCTTGATTTTTCTAAGGTGGTTTTAGTTTCTAACTGTCATAAAAATTAGTTCCTGCATTATTTTTCATAAAACGCAGATCTTAAAATTCCTCCGTCATAATTTCGGCCATTTTGTCCAACTTTGACTTTTCGGTCAACAGTTGACTTTTTCGGTCAAAATTTTGACTCTTGTGGAATTGAGTCGGTTTCACTTCTTATTGTTCAAAAAGGCTATTTGCTTCTTCGAACAGTCATTTTTGAGTTTTATTAAGCTATAAAAACTCATAACACATATTAGAGCTCTGAAACAAGCTTTTTCATGAAATTGCATGTACTATTTACATTCAAGTATTTACAGAAGCTAGTTACATGAAAAACTAGATTTCACAATCTACCCTCCTTAAAAATTTTCGTCCTCGAAAATTAGAACAACTCGGGGTAGTTCTTCTTCATAGCATCCTCTAGTTCCCATGTTGCTTCTTCAACACTATGGTTTCGCCATAAAACCTTGACCATAGGAATAATTCTATTCCTCAAGACCTTATCTTCTCTATCGAGAATTCGTACAGGCTTTTCTTCGTAAGTTAAATCCGTCTGAACCTCCACTGGTTCTTGACTGAGCACGTGTGAAGGATCTGGAACATACTTCTTAAGCATTGAGACGTGGAAAACATCGTGCATGGAAGCTAATTCTGGCGGCAAGGCGAGCTTACGCAACCTTTCCAATCCTCTTGAGGATTTCGAACGGTCCCGTATACCTTGGACTGAGCTTTCCTTTCTTGCCAAATCGCATTACTCCCTTCATAGGAGCAATTTTGATGAAAACAGCATCACCAACTTGAAATTCTAATGGTCGTCGACGCTTGTCCGCATAGCTTTTCTGTCGGCTAAACGCTACGTCGAGTCTCTGCTTAATCTTCTGAATATCTTCGGAGGTCTTTTCAATGAAGTCCGTCGTTTGCAACTGCTTTTGTCCGACTTCTTGCCAGTGAACTGGCGATCTACATTTTCGTCCATACAACGCTTCAAATGGAGCCATTCCAATTGAGGCATGATAGCTGTTGTTGTAGGAAAATTCGATCAGTGGTAGCTTTTCATCCCAATTTCCCTTGAAATCTAGGACGCACGACCTCAACATATCCTCCAAAGTCTGGATAGTTCTCTCTGACTGACCATCCGTTTGAGGGTGAAATGCTGTGCTAAACTTCAATCTTGATCCCATGGCAGCATGTACGCTCATCCAAAATCGTGACGTGAAACGTCCATCGCGGTCCGAAATGATTGATTTTGGAATTCCATGCAGTCTGACGATTTGAGCTACGTAAATCTGCGCCAGTCTTTCCACTGAGTGGGTAGCTTTAATCGCAACGAAGTGGGCTGACTTGGTCAAACGATCTACTACAACCCAAATCGTGTCGTTTCCACTCGTAGTTCTGGGCAGTCCGACTACAAAATCCATCGTAATCTGCTCCCATTTCCACTCCGGAAGTTCTATCTTCTGTAATTCTCCTCCCGGATGCCTGTGTTCAGCCTTAACTTTCTGACAAGTTAGGCATTTTGACACAAATTCTGCCACTTGATTCTTCATGTTCGGCCACCAGTAGGTCTCCCTGAGATCCTTGTACATCTTGGTAGCTCCTGGATGTACGGAATACGGCGTTTGGTGTGCCTCTGTCATTATTCGTTCCTTCAAACCCTTCACGTTTGGAACACAAATCCTCCCTTTGAAGTGGAGTATACCATCGTCGGAAGTCTTGAACTCTGTGCCCTTCTCATTAAACAAACGAGCCTTCAGCAAAGAAGAGTCATTTTCTTGATGGGCCTTAATGAAGTCTAGCAGATCAGACTTTAAGGTAAGCGAAGATAACCTTCCTGTTATTACTTCAATGTTGAAATCAGCGATCTCCTTCTGTAGAGGCTTAGGAAGTGCTTCAATGGACATCAGCGTGGCTACTGACTTCCTACTTAATGCATCTGCTACTCTGTTAGCTTTTCCAGGGTGGTAGAGGATTTCGCAATCATAATCCTTTACGAGTTCCAACCACCGTCTTTGCCTCATATTTAACTCCTTCTGAGTAAAAATATATTTGAGACTCTGATGGTCGGTGTAGATTTCGCATTTATTCCCATGCAGATAGTGTCTCCATATCTTGAGGGCGAAGACCACTGCTGCTAGCTCCATATCATGAGTAGGGTAGTTCCTTTCATGATTCTTCAATTGACGCGACGCGTAGGCAACTACCTTCCCATTCTGCATCAAGACAGCTCCTAAACCATTTTTAGAAGCGTCACTGTAAATCACGAAATTTCCTGCTTCTACATCAGGAATTATCAGCACAGGTGCACTTGTTAATTTCCTCTTAAGCTCCTGGAAATTCTCTTCACATTTCTGCGTCCACTCGTACTTCTTCTCCTTTCGAGTGAGAGCTGTAAGAGGTGCTGCTATCTTCGAAAATCCTTCAACGAATCTTCTATAGTACCCTGCTAACCCAAGAAAACTTCTAATCTCTGTGACGTTCCTGGGTGCTGGCCACGAGCTAACTGCTTCCACTTTTGTTGGGTCTACAGAAATTCCTTCTTTGTCACCACGTGCCCCAAAAAGTGTTACTTTTTCTAGCCAAAATTCACATTTCGTGAATTTAGCATACAGCTGGTGTTGTCTCAACATTTGCAGTACCAGCCTCAAGTGCTGCTCATGCTCCTCCTGGGACCTCGAGTAGATCAGAATGTCATCAATGAAGACGATCACGAATTTGTCCAGGAAGTCCTTAAACACTCGGTTCATTAAATCCATGAAGGCTGCTGGGGCATTGGTTAGCCCAAAGGGCATGACCAAGAATTCGTAGTGCCCATAACGCGTTCTGAAAGCTGTCTTGGACACATCTGACTCCTTGATCCGAAGTTGATGATAGCCTGATCGCAAGTCAATCTTCGAAAACACTATCGCTCCTCTAAGCTGGTCGAACAGATCATCTATCCTTGGGAGAGGATATTTGTTCTTAATCGTGATCTTGTTCAACTCACGGTAATCGATGCACATTCGGAGCGATCCATCTTTCTTCTTTACAAACAAAACAGGTGCTCCCCACGGAGAGTGGCTCTGCTTGATAAACCCCTTATCTAAAAGCTCTTGTAACTGCATTTGAAGCTCCCTGAGTTCTGCAGGTGCCATTCTGTACGGTGCCTTCGATACCGGTGCTACTCCTGGTAGTAACTCGATCTCGAACGAGATCTCACGTTCTGGCGGCAGTCCTGGTAATTCTTCTGGAAACACGTCCACATATTCTCTGATGATTGGAACGTCTTCAGGCATCAACTCCTTTTCTTGCTTCTTATCCACCATGTTCGCTAGGTATCCTTGACATCCACTAGCTAACATCTTCCAGGCTCTTATAGCTGATACGAGCTTAGTGGTGGAATTCCGAGATTGCCCATGGAAGTTAAACTCATCCTTCTCGCCTAGGTTGAACGTTATCCGGCGTCTTCGGCAGTCAATCCTAGCGTCGTGTCTGCCTAAGAAATCCATCCCCAAGATCACATCGAAATCATGGAGTTTGATTACGATGAGATCTACAGCTAATTCTCTGCCATTGATGATAATAGGAACATTTTGGATCCAGGAATTGGACCACAAAATTTCACCAGATGGTAAAGAAGCACTGAAGGGTTGTCCTATCCTATTAACACTGTCTCCTAACTTCTGAGCAAGTTCCAAGGATATGAACGAATGCGTAGCGCCAGAATCGAAAAGTGCAATCACATCATAAGTGGCGATAGAGATCTGACCTGTCACCACATGTGATGTTCCAGCTTCTGCATCTCCCTTCGTGTAGGCATAGATCCTAGCTTGGGGTTCTGGGGCTTCCAGTCTGCCTATCACTGTCGCAGGTCCTTCCAATCTAGCTTGTACTGCGTGTATCTGCCGTTGGTTGGAGTTGCGATTCTGATACTGTGGCTGCGGGTTCTGATACTGCGGTTGTTGGTTGTTCTGAGGGCAATTCTTCGCAAAATGTCCCTCTTTACCACAGATATAGCAAGCGTTGGATCCCTTCCTACAGACCCCTGGGTGTTTCTTCCCACAAGTCTCACATGTAGGGTAGGAGACATTGTTGCCATCATTTCCCCGGTTGCTCCTCTTCTGTTGGAAATTTTTCTGTTGCCCCTGGTTGTTAAAATTTCCCTTCCGTTTGTTCTTCCCAGATTGCTTGGGACTTGTCCGGGGTTGCTTGCTTGTCCTCTATTACTTGCTTCCGTATTCTGTCGAGGTTGTGTCGACTTTGCAGCAGACTTCTCTTCCTTCCTGGACTTGAAAATCTGGGCTCTAGCTTCCTTGTCCCGATTAATCCAGTACTCAGCCCTGACGGCTCTGCTGACACAGTCTGACACTGTTTCAGGTGGACTACTGCCGCACTGACTTGCTTCGCAATGTCCGTGCGGAACATTCTCATCATCAGTCGCACCTTCTCCTCTTCATTCGGTACCAGTTTTGGACATAAGCGAGCCAGTTGCTCGAATCTTCTGATTGCGTCCAGAACTGTCATAGATCCCTGGCGGAAGTTTATAAACTCGTCCTGTTGTACGGCAAGGACTTCTCTGTTGTAGTACATCGAGCGAAACTCGTACTCAAAGTCTTGCCAGGACATAGCCGTAACGTCTCTCCTCATCTGTACCGTAATCCACCAATGTCTCGCATCCTTCTTAAGAGCGAAGGAAGCGCATAGTACCTTCTCCTGCTCTGTCAGCCTCATAAAGTCTAAAATGACCTGGATATCTATAAGTCAATTATCCGCGGCCATTGGATCTGTAGGCCCCTCAAACTCGGGTGCCTTCATCCTTCTGAAACGTTCATACAGCAGGTCTTCACGTATTGCTGGCGGATCTACTGGCATGGCAGCTGGTGCCATTGGAACATACGGAGGGACTTCCGGTTGAACATTAGGTACCTGGGGTACCACTGGAGGCACTGGCTGTGGAGCTGCTTGTGCTGGGGGTGCTGGATTCATACGTTCTAACTGTTCGCGGAATCTAGCCATCTCTTGTTGTTGCTGCAGCATTTGCTGTTGCAGATTTGTCATAAGAGTCACTAGATCCGGCTGGGGCGGATCTGCGGCTGCGTTGCCTCTTGTTCGTACCATGCTATATTCCTACTATAGGAAACAGGCATTATCATAAGCTAATAAACTTATCATACATTTCATACATATCATCACATCAGCATACATATCATATCATAACATAATAACATAACATAATCATAACATCATATCATCATACTTCATACATACTTGACATAACATGTGACATCATAACATAACTTTTTCATATATCCCGTGAACACACAGTCTCTTTTTGTACAATAAGCAAAAGTACATCATACTGTACATATTTACATATTTACGGGCAGAACTTCGGATGGAAGTGTCTAACACTTTCTCATCCTACATATATGTACAACCTAATATCCGAATACATATACTATAATCGCCCTAACAAAAGAAAAATTATGCGATGTCGGCCCTAATCTAACTAGTGTCGTCGAGGGTGCTCGCGGACGTATCGGTGTCGGAAAGGACAACTACAGGTGCAGGCGCGTCATCGTCCGCTGGCTCGTCGAGATCATCAAGTGGAAACTCCTCAGGATCATCCTCG
>JAINRI010000651.1:0-32000 GCA_025413485.1 Ficus microcarpa
ATCATGTCCCGAATACCATCTTTGTATTCGGCCTCCATGAGCGCCTTGAGCTCTGCCGACCGGGAATATTCTTCAACGGCGGCAGCACCGGCCTGCTCGAGCGCCAGCTTGAACTCGGCCGACCTGGAGTACTCCTCTATGGCGGCCACCCTTGTCTGCTCGAGGACCCTAGGGAGTTCCTCTTGCAGGTACCGAGCACGCTCACGGTCCTGGGAGGCCACGGTCTCTTCGACCAACGCGCAAGCCTCCTCAACCTCGCGGCGCAGACGCTCCTCGTCTGCACGGGCAGCCTCTGCCTCCGTCGCCCTCGCCAAAGCTTCAGCCGTCCTCTGCTCGACGTCCAGGGCCTTCTGCTCGGCTTCCTTGGCCCTCTGCCCGGCAGCTTCGGCCTCGGACTCGGCCTTCCTCTTCTCAGCTCGGGCCTTCGCAGCATCTGTCTCAGTGGACCGAAGCTTGGCATCCATGGCATTAGCGTACCCGCGAGAGGCCGAGTTCGCCGTGAAGGCCAGACAGACCGCCTACAAAGAAACTCAGTGAGACAAGAAAAGGATGGAAAAACGAAAATTCGCGAGCAGAATACACTTAACTCCACCAGCCGCTGAACCACACCATCAGTGGCCTCGATCGGGTCCGAGCACTTGGCTGACTCGGCTACCTTGTCCGTCAAGCGCTCGTCAAACTTCCGGAGGAGCGCCATCTGCACTGTGCTCCTCTGAGGAGTCTCGGCTGCAGCAGGAGGCGGACGGTCTTCCCGAGCCCTGTGCTCGTCCCACCTCGTCCGCAAGGATGTCGCCTGGGCCTGATGCTCCTCCCTGGGCTCGTCTCGCCTGGCCCGGGAAGCTATAGCTTGGGCCTGGTGCTCCTCCCTAGGCCGAGCCGAGCGGCTCTCACGGATCGCCGACCCGGAACGCTGCTGACTTGGCAACGCCGCGACAATGACCCGACTATCCGATGTGGGCTGAACAGAACGAGCGCTCGGGGCCTCTTCAGAACGCCGAGCGCTCGGCGGATCATCCTGCGAGCGATGGCTGCTCGGAGCGCCCTGAGAGGACCTGCTCGCCGGGGCCCCTTGAGAGGATCGACTGACCGGGGCCCCCTGGGAGGACCGGCTGACCGGGGCCCCCTGGCTCGGAGCCGCAGACGAACTCTTCCCCTTCCCGCTGTCCTCGGTCTTGAATCGCTGAAGCCAAGCAACGCGGTCCTGGTCGCTCGGTCGCTTAGTCCCCCTACGCTCTCGATCGGCCATGGGTTCTGCAATCACAACAACCAGATCAGTAACTCGGACGAAACTTACCTGAGAACACGTGACTTGGAAGAAAATAACCTTCGATCCGAATCCCCCGCGTGGGGAATAGTTGCCTGACCACCCTGTCCATGTCCTCGTCGGCTACCCTCGGGCCCCAGCTCCCGGGGGAGGAGCCGCCAGAAGACGGACCATGGGACGAGGCCAGTGGCACCCCGCGGGACCTCGGACCGACTCGAGGACTCCCCCCTGTCCGGGACAACGACTGTCCGCGCCGTGTAATGAACGCTCGGGACGGGCATCGAAGACGCGACGGTCACCCCTCTCACAGGTTGGTCGTCGGGGTTGGCCGTGGATGACGACGAGCCGAACCAGCCATATCTCGCAAGGCTGTCCGAGGCGAGCAGCCCTTGCTGGTTCCTCTGCGGATCGGACAGCTCCCGGAGCCTGTCGATCCCGCTCTGGCTCCCCTCGTCTACATGGGGAGACCTGGCCCACACGTACCCGCGCCGGAAAACGACGGGCACCTTATCAGCCCTCGGAAGTTCTCGCCGCGCCAGCTGCTCGTGCAACCACCTGCCCCCGGCATAGAACCACAGGTGCTTGAATTGTTTGTCCGAGTCCGGGCACCCCGTGATGAACGTCCCCTTGTGCCCTTGAAAATAATAAGACCCCAAGGAAGAGGGAGCGGACTTGATGCGATACAAGTTCTGGAACACCCGCAGCGGCATCTCGACGCCGAAAGTCTTCCTCCACAGTACGTAGCAACCGACCAGTATACGATAGGCGTTCGCATTTAGCTGCATCGGCGCCATATTGAACCGGGTGAGTGCGCGCCTTAGGAAGGGGTGGAATGGAAGTCTGAGCCCGGCCCTAAAAAATTCAGCGGATAGGGTGATGTGCCCGCGCGGGGGCCGGGACGGAAGGTCCCCTGGGCTCGGAACCACGAGCTGCACGGACTCTGGAATGCTGAATTCTTCTCGGAGCGCCTGCAGGTAGCCTGGAGTGACCCCGGTGGTGAAGTAGTCGACCGTGTAGAGGGGGAGGGCGCCTGCCAGCTGCTCGGCCTCCGCGTCGCTCATCTTGTAGACGCGCTGACCATTCACGCGCATCGGACGCGTGGACCTCCTTTGCTTCTCGAAACTCTCGCCGGGCGGTGCCGTGCTCGCCGAGCTCTCTGACCCCTCCCTACCTGAAGTGCTCGCCCCCTCGGCGGACCTCTCGGGAATATCCTCTTCCTCGGCCACCTGCTCGGCCGGCTGTGCTCGCGGAGTAGGAATGTCCGACAGCCCGGACAGGTCCCCTGGTGGGTTAGAACTTGAGCTTGAGCCTGAGCTGCTGCTCGTGTACCCGGTCACATCGATGTCCACGGACAGGTTCTCGTTCTCGGAATCGGACGGGCTGCTCATGATGGAAATAGACAGTTACCTGGTCGGAGATGGTCTGGTCGTCCACGAAAAGCTCTCGCGTAACCTTCTTCTCGAAAGTCCTCGGATATGGTCGACAACGAACGCTCCTCGATCACTTTTTCTCGTCGGCAGTTCTCGGAAGCGCTCGGCAGCTCTCGGATTCTTCGAATGCTTGGTAAAAAATGAGGAGCCAAGACCCCCTATTTATAGGAGCCACTTCGGCGGGAAAAGCGGACATCGGTTTCGAGGCGACGCTTCGGTTTCCCGCCGATTCCATCACTTCAGCATTAAATGCCCCGAAAATGCCGTTTGACCTTCCAACCAACCGAGGGGCAACACGTGGAGCAGGCACGTCAGCTGCTTAAGCCACGTCACCCTCATTCGCTGCAACGCCAGCCCGGTCTCGAACTCGCCTGGAGACGACCCGACCTCTTCAATGCCTCGTGCTCGGGCACCTCGAGCTTCGGCGATCACACGCCCATTCTCGCCTAATATGCCCTGAGCGAGCCCATGCCACCCTTCGTCGCGCGAGACCGATACACCAACTCATTAGCACCCCTGGTCGTGCCCGCCCAGAGATGCTAGGGGGGCTTATGTTGAGGCCATTACCCGCTCCGAGCACGTGCTTGCACCACCGGGAACAATTTGCTTGCCCGGGACGCCCATATTCCCGATCACATCCGACCACACCAGAAGACCCGGCAAAGGCACCCGAGACCACCAATGGATCCTCGACCTGAGCACTAGCATGTGATCGGGTACATTGTGCCGACCAGTGCCGACCATACACGATGCGCATGGGCCGACCCCCTCCGACCGCCAGCGACCCGAGCATGTCCGACCACTCCCTCAGGGTACCGGGGGGCTCGCCCCCTCATGCTCGGAAACACCCATGTGCTCGGAACACCTGAGCACCCAACCCGCGTCCGTACGCCGCCACTCCATCAGGAAGTACACCCCATAACTTCAGGAGGTCAAATCACGGCCTACCGCCACCTGCCACCACTATCTCCCAGATTTCCGCCGCCTGAACCGGCTGGAACCATCCCTGCCGCCACCTGCTACAACCACCCCGGTGTCCTTGGCGCAGGGCAGATACCACGTGGCGCCACCAGATTGGCCCACGACCTGCGGGCACCATGCCCCTACTCACCTACCCGGTGCCATAGGGAGCCGACCCGATCGGGTCGCCCCGAGCACCCAGGCCCGCGGGGAACGCCTATAAATAGAGGACCTTTCCTCCATCCCAGATACGGACATTCTATCCTTGCCAAAACTCTGCCTCTCCCTTCGCTCATCAGACCCAAGTTCTGACTTAAGCATCGGAGTGCCCACGGCAGACACCCCACCGGTGTCCCCGTCACTTCTAGGTGCTTCCTTCTTGTCTTGCAGCAGTACGAGAGCACGAGCAGAGCACACGGACGAGGACGGTCGGAACAGCCGACCACATTGGGTGTTGGTGCCGGAGACATTTTTGGCATCAACATGGGCTGACAATAATTATGTTAAGGTTGATAGTGACGGCGTGACAGTGGTGGACTTTAGGTGATTGGGATACAAAATGATCCTTTCATCATGGCGTCACAAGCGGTACAAGTATTTTATACAACGGATCCCGCAAATTTAGAGTTATCTTTAGTTGTGCCAATGAAGACAAGAATAATCCGGGATGGCCAAGAAAATATTGACGATTGCACCGACATTCCATCATTTACAACAGGCTTGCCACCGGTGGAGGAGATTGATGATTTTGACGATGATGTTTCACACTTACTTCGATTGGACGTCGAGTGGACACGTGTTGAGAAGTCCAAAAAAAAAGCAGAAAAAAAAACTTAATAAAATATTTTATTTTCTTAAGTACGTTGTAAACATTTAGATACGGTTTTTTAATTACGCACATTATATGGGAACCATTTATCCATGCAAATATGTTTGGAATCAAATAACAATCCGGAATGAATGAGTGCACAACATACAGGTCTGTATACTTAAAGGGATTATATTAACAATTTCCAACAACTATTATCGTAAATTTCAGAAGTACGACGATGGTTAATTAAAAAAGCTGTCATGGTATATAATATACCACCATGACGGTTTTCCTGTAAGACCGTCGTTATATATACATAGCACTACGGTTTTTCTCCAGGACCGTCATGGTAGATAACCCTACCACAACTGTTTAGTCCGAAGAAAATACTTAAATCTATCACGACGGTCTTTTTAGTTGATCGTCGTGTTAGAGTAGTTGAATAAATCAACTATATCACGACGGTCTTTATATTTGACCGTCGTGGTATTTTTACTACCACGACGGTCTTTACATTTAACCGCCGTGGTACATTTTTTACCATGACGGTCTTTTTTGAGAACAGTCGTGGTATCTTGTGTACCACGACGGTTTAAATATGAACTTACCACGACGGTTTTTAACCAGGACCGTCGTGGTAGATTGTTTTAGCGGCAAGTTTTGAAATTTTCGTAAATTGTTCAACTTTTTGAATTCTTTTAATAAAACCTAAAAAGATGCAAAACTCTTCCTTACCCAGTATATTGCCTCTCTGAAACCCTCAAACTCTCTGAAAAACTCTTTGAAACCCTCAAACTCTGACGCCATCGTCCAGCACTCACTAAGGGTTTCCTCCGTTCTCTGACGCCATCCACCACCAACGACCGTGATTTCGAACTTTCCCAGTCTCTCTCGCCGACCACAACCCACCCTCTAGTATCCGGTAAGTTATAATGCATATTCCTTACGGGCTTTTGACTATAGGGGTAATTTCGGTCCACTACGACGGTATTTTGTTGATTGTGTTTGTGATTTACATTGATTTGAAATGGTTGGGTAAGGCTTTGATTTGTTAAACATTTTTGCTTCAGATTTGTCGTCGGCTTTTCATTTTCAGGTTGTTTCAATTGGTTTCGGTTTTCCAATTTTTCCGAACAATATATGTGGTCTTTACTCCTAAAGCTTCATCTCTGATGTCTAATGATTTTTTTTTTTTTTTTGGGTGAATCTCCATTGTCCATTGAGAATGATGAGTGGGAAGATTCTCCAAAAACGATCAGTTTCAACCGAATTAAAAATTTTAGCTTTGGATGTCAATTTCAGTGCTCTGATATTTTGATGTGATTTTTGTAAGTTATTTCTTGGAAACTTGGTGGAGGAGGAAAGTCGGTATTATTTGGAATCATTTTAAGTGAACTGTTGGGGAAGATATCGGTCATAACATATATACATGTATACGTGAATATATATATATTTAGGAGAACTTTTTTATCCGTCACTGTCAGATTGTCAAATGAGAAAATTCTTTCTATTTCACTGTAGTTTTAGATTGATTTACAATGTCAAAAGATCATGAGGAGGAAGTGTCAACCCAAACTCAAATTGGAAAATCACGAAGAACCAACTCTTCAAGATTCAATGCCGACGAGGAGGGAAAATGAAGAGCAACGCTCCTTAAAAGAGTGCACATTGTTCGGACAAGGGGAGAACGAATTCAAGTTAGGTTTGACTCAAAAAGCCAGCCAATAGGCAAGGAAGGTGATGAATTACAGAGTTGGATTGGAGTGCTAGCTCGGGAGCACATTCCAATTTGGATTGCTGATTTCAGAAGTGCTGATTTGGAATCGAGAAAAGAACGAGTGTGGTTGGAAGTTGTAACTTCATTCATGGTTGATGAATCGCACAAAAAGCAAGTTTTGAAGTCCTGCGGAGAGTCAGCTAAATGTTTTAAATATGATTTTTACCAAGCATTTGTGAGGGATCATATTGATGAAGAAATTGTTTGGCAACGACCGGCCAAAGTGGTGAACAATTACCCAACCATCAGCTAGGATGATTGGGAAAGGTTTGTTGCCTATCGACGGACGGCAGATTTCAAGAGGCTAACCCAACAAGGAAGCTAGATAAGGAAAAAGAGCAAATGCGGTTCAACCACAGGCCGAAACGGCGATAGGAAATGTGATCAAGAAATCGTAAGTTAATTAGTTGGATACAAAAAAGATTCAAGTCTGGTTGAAAATTTTTTTTATTGCTTGTGTTCTTTATGTTTACTAACTTTAATTACTAAATTGCAGCTCGAGAAGACGGGGCAGTATGCGGACCGATCTGTTGTTTGGCGGGACACGCGGCTCAAGCCCGATGGAGAGTACAAGAATCCATCGATTAAAATTATCGACGATGCAATAGTAAGTCAACACGTTTCCTATTTCAAATAAAGAGTAAGATTGTCTCCATTATATTTACGGGCTCAATAACATATTATGTAATTGTTATAGGACGAACTGACACAACAAGAGACCCAAGGAAGCTTCGAATCCGTGGGTACAGAAGACATCTTGACACGGTCTTTGGGTAATCCCAAGCATTCCGGTCGGCTTCGTGGGCAATCTAAATTTGTCAAGCAGTCGCAATACTTCAATTCCATGCACGTACCAAGGGAGAATCTTGAAGTCACGTTTATGAAGCGACAGCTGGCTGCATTGGAAAAGAAGGTGCAGGAACTTTGTGCGAAGCACGGTATCGACCGTGAGACGATGGCCGAGGAGGCAGCCCAACCTACTGTTGATCAGCACAACAGTTTCAAGGTGAGTTGCATCCTCAATGAGAATGAAGCCGACGCTTCGGATCTGCAGCCCATGCCTAATGCAAGTAAGGAATGCCAGATTTTCCTTACTGATTTTATTAATGGTGGAGAAGTTTTGGTTGCAATAGGCATGGCATACATGGACTGTGTTCCAACCGACACAGTGTAACGACCCGCCTAGCACAGGCCGTTACCTTGGGTACATACTTACTATTTTACTTATATACTGGACCTAAAACACAGCGGAATTTTTTTTTATACACACGAATTAAAACGTGTTCTTATAAAAGGAGTCTTAGATAAACATATTTACATAATATGGAAACTTAAAAGAATTCAAAACGCGTGACGGATGAACTTCTCACGATTTCACAGTGCGCCCCGCCCCGCTCTGCCACCTTGCATCAAGCATTGCTTGCAGGCTGCTTACCTACAGCATAGACGTAAGACAGTGAGTTTTCGCTCAGCAAGTACAACTGTCTCGTCCGCATCATACATATAACCATATCGTATACAATTTAACTTAACATACATGGCAACACATAACACCTCATAACATCATTCATAACAGCATAACCTAACAATGCCTATCATATGCATGGTCTAGTTATGCTTCTTTTTACTTTCCTTGCTTATTCTTATCTTTCTCTTAGGGCCCTTACCTTGGTGTTCGTACCTGGCGCGTAACTATGGAGTGGTTGGGACGGCCAGCCCTATCCAACTCACACCATAGTCCTACCCGATCTCGGACGGGTGGTACGACACTGGCAAGCTCGCTTGCCTTCTTTTCTTTTCTTATCTTTTCTTTATCTCATTCTTGAGCTTATTGGTCTTGTAGGGATTAGTGAACATGCACCGTGATGTCTCACAATCCTAATTCATACTAGCATCATCATTATGCTTAACATGCTTACTAAACTTTGTATATCATTTTAACAACACCTTTCCACACAAAACATGACATACTAAACACAGATAGCATGGCAAATGGCATATCACAATTAACACATAAAATTTGCATGCATCCCTAGCATACATCTAACATACTTCGGTAAGTATCAACTAAAGCCTATGCTGTAGGCGGTATTGTACTTACCTCTCTTGCTATGTCCTTTCTAACGCTGTCTTGCCTCCGGGCACAGCTACAGGCCGTCACCTGCTTGAATAAGGACATAGGTGAGAATTCTGATTCTGGTCGTAGAATGTTGGTGCCCTAACCAACATGCCTACAAAAATCTAGTTGTATGTCCCCGGCTTGATATCTAACTTGGTCCAGTTGGCCCTCTTACTGTTCAGGAATAATTCAAACTTTGATTACCCCTCTTAAGAGGCTACGTTGGATAACCTCCTGGGCTAGGCCCTTGATTTTCTGATGGGTTTTCTTTAAAACTTTGGGCTTTACTCTCCCACTATGGCTTATTGGGTTAATCTTCTTAACCCTCTTTTTCTTGGCCTATTCTTAGACTATTGGTATTCCTTAGGGTTACGTTGGATAACCCTTAAGGTTACCTTTAACTAATTGTTGGGTCAACCAAAGTTAACATTTGGTCAACTACTGGTCAACCCTTGTCAATTCTGGGCTTTAAGGCTAAACCCGGTAACTCGGGTATTATTCCTGGTTACGGCCCGTATTCGGCTTGATTACCAATTTTATCTTAAAACTCCTTTTTCTTATCTCAAATTTCCATTTTCCTTATCCTTTTGCACTTTGAACAACTTAACATTAAAATCCTTAAAACTTTTTATAAAAACTCCGATCTTTGAAACAACTCTTTATAAAGGTCGTTTAGGGTCGGAAACTGCCTTTGGAACATTTTTCGTAGTTAAAATAACAGTTTAAAAACACTTTACAGTTTTCAGAAAACATTTTGTAGAACTAAGGTGCAGGGATTTTCGGATTCCCTGCGCACCCTTCATAAAACCGTCTTAGTTTAAAAATCTGTTAGGAATCTGAAAAACTTGTCTTCACGAAAGTTGTAGCTCTCAAAAAATGCTAAAACTTTTGTATTTTATGAAAAATCTAATTCTGTCTGTATTGGTACCAGTTTTTGTTTGAAGTCGGCTGACCCTGAAAAACTGGGTCTGGGGAATCAGCCACGGGTTTTGGTAAAAATGGAGGCTGTTGAAGCCTCATTTTGATATTCTGTCCGTGCTGCCCTCTAAGAAAAATCGTTCCGAGAAACTTTCGTGTTTCGAGTTTTACTCAGTTCGGCCTCTAAAGGCCTTAAATTTTCACTTTTCCAAAACTGGCCAGATTCGAATCCGAATTGGCAGTTTTGGAGATTACGTCCGGTTTACGTCCTATTTCGCGAATCTAACTCGACCAACCACTTCGGGAGCCTACAAGCCAAGCACACAGCGTTTCTAACGTCCCATGTGAACCCATAAGTCGTCTCACTTAAACCATGTAAACCAATTTCTAAAGCCATGAACTTAGATTTGCATTTGATTCTAACCTTGCATACAACACATACAAGCATCAAAAATAGTTCCCTAAACTAACATGCATCAAGGCTGCCTAAGGGCAGTTTTTCGGCCACACTTGGAGACATACAACCTTAGTCTTCTAGCATGAAAAATCAATCACAAACAAGCACAAACAAAGCAAGATTTCAAGCCATACATACCCTAGATCTACCAATCAAGCATACACTAAAACTAGGGCATAAAAGTGGAAATGGACTTAAGTCCTTACAACCAAATTGAACCACAAAATAACCTTGAGATTGAGCTCAAATTTAAAGAGTTAGGGATGCAAGGGTTTACCTAGACCAAAGCCAAGTTTGGTCAAAAATTCCTCCTCATCCTTCCTTGTTCCTTGACCCATGGCCTCACCTCCAATGGGACTCCAAAAATTTTCGGTTGGCTCTTGGATTTCTCCCCTCCAAAGCTGAGCACTCCACAAGGATTAGCCCTGAAAAAATTTCAACTTTCTCTCACCCTTTCCTTCCCTCCTTCTTCGGCCACACACCCAAGGAAAACCCACAAAATTTCTAACTTGCTCTAGCTTTCTCCTAGCTCAAATTCACACTCTTATGAACAAAAGCCCTCAACAAAATATTGGTTTTCACTACTCCCTCTCTCAATTTCTTGACTGCCGAAATTTCTAGAGAAAAATAGCAAGAGGTTGCCCACATTTTTTGATTAAAATGAATAGCCAAAGGGGGTATTTATAGACTTTTGAAACTTTGGGTTAATTATGACTTTTGCCCCAAAAGTTTGCTATTTTCTTTCTTTCCCCATGAGGTGGCCGAATATTTGAGTGGTGGAGAAGCTTCCACATATTTTTCTTAAGCAAATTTGGCTTTATGACCTCACAAATCCAAGGCTAGATGATGTCATGGCACTTACCTCACACAAGGGTCTTGTTTGGCTTTCTAACTGTCTCCAAAAACCCATTTTTCTTTTCTTTTGTGCTATACAGATATTTCTAATATTGTGGTTCACTAATTCACCGTAAAAATTTATCGGTGTGAATTTTGGACCGAAAAATATTTTTCTTAATTTTCCGAACTCTTTTTGTCCTAAATTTTTTCTTGGTGTGCTTGATTTTCTAGGGACATTTTAAGGCCTATTCTTGCTATCTAGTTCATAAAAATATTTTACTCAGTATTCATCCATACTGCTTTTTAACATCTCGCAAAGTCAACCTTTTGACTTTCATCAGTCAAACTTTGACTTTTTCGGTCAAAGTTGACTTTCATATAATCATGCACTGTTTCGGTCTTTTCAACTTGAAAGGTCCGTTTTCGAACTTAGAAATCAATTTTGAGTCTTCTCGACTTATTAAAATTCACAAAATCTTTCAAAAGCCCTAAACCGAGCTTTTTCATGTACACCTTTAAAATGTGTAGAAGACGTACCTACGTTGGACATCAATGAAATTCCCTCTAAACTGAGACCACTGGCTTATTACGCACAAAGTTCCTTGGTTGACGGTGACCAGATTCCGTGCCCACCACAACATTCCGATGATATGCCCATATATATTGGGTATGAAGATGTATGCCATTTCTTATCCTTTAAAGAAATCAGTGCAAGCAGTATAATGGTTTACATCAGGTAATTGTTTTTTCCTTAAACAATACTTAATTATTGTTCCAATTAGCTTGAAAGATAGATATATATGTTGATTTTGCACGCGTAACAAGTTTGACTTAATATTTTGCAGCTACTTATCGGATTGTTGTGCAAGAGCTGGATTGGATTGACGAATTGAGTTTATTTCTCCATTCCTTGTCTCGCCAGTTCAACAGAATGTAGATCGCGCAGCCTACATTCGAGAAAGAGCTGACAATATCATCTGGATCATAAGGGACGTACCAAGGGGACGGCTTGTTTTCATGCCATATAACAGCGGCCAACATTGGGTATTGGTTGTTATTAATCCATGGGATGACTCCGTCCTCTATTTTAATCCTCTTGGAAACGATCTGGGTGAAGATTTTCAACAGCTAATTACGTTGTAAGTATAACTTTGATGTTTATAGTTCCATGATTTGACATTCCATAATTGTTGTTCTTTCTGTATTGATATTTGTTAAATTGTTAGGGCACTAAACGATTGGAAATTACTGGTAGGATAAGGAATAACAAGGCGACGCAACTGGAAGACGTTGATTCAGACTGCTCGATGCCCGATACAGCAAGGACATGTGCAGTGTGGCTATTTTGTCTTGGGGTTCATGCAAGAAATAACGTTGAACGTCGATGGACTTGCCTCGCTACAAAATAAGACTTCTTATACTGAAGCTGAATTGAATTCGGTTAGGCAAGAGTGGATTACATATGTCATGAGCCAGATACAGTATTGACAAAAACATATTGAGAACAATTTTGTATAGCACGATTTAGTTCAAAATTTTGTATAGCATTATTTTATTCTTTGTAACGTAATTTTTTCATGTCATGAATGAATAAACAGGAATGAATGAACTGGTATTCAATTGAACGAATAAATATATTTTTTTTTGTATACGTTAGAACCTACCACGACGGTTTTATAAAAAAACAGTCGTGGACATCACTATACCACGACGGTTCATTACTAGAACCGTCGTCGTATATCAAATACCACGACGGTTTGTCGTTTGGCATGATCCACCGTTGTGTAAGTGAACTACCACGACGGTGAATTATAGAAACAGTCGTGGTAGATCAAAAATACCATGACAGTTTGTCGATTACTGTACGAAACCGTCGTGATAAGGCAAAATACCACGATGGTGGATTATGGAAACCGTCGTGGTAGGTCAAATACCACGACGGTTTCTTTCATAACCGTTGTGGTAATATTCACTAACACGACGGTGGTCTACATGTAAATTATCCTGTGGTCATTATGGACCTAAGGCTTCTACCACAACGCTCTTTTAAACTTGAGACAATAATATTAACGTGGTAGATCGACTTACCACAACGGTTTCCAGTTGTTAGTTTCAACCGTTTCGTGGTAGTTGGCACTAAATAACAATTACTGAGGTCATTACCTTATTTTTTGCATGTATTACTACGACTAAATAACCGTCGTGGTCTGAATGTCAAGACTTCCACGACTAATATTGACTGTTAGAGAAATAATTCATACAATTGAATATTTATGCGTTTCAAAACTCTTTTATACATCAATAAAAAGTCGTGATCCACATTCTGTGAAGATAGTGTCAATATATTAATGACATATTGTAAAACTACATGTATACACAACATAAATAGGAACGCAGGTACTAAATTCAAATCCCATAACAACAATTAAATATAGTAGAAATGAATATAGCTTCGGCCACCGACTCATCCAATACATCAATACTAATTGAGAATTTGCTAAGCACCTAAACATCTTTCTTCTTCAGTTGTATTTAGAAATGAATGTTAAACTGTATCATCACCAAAGGCATTCCAAGTTCAATGGTGTATTTTATGACTATAGTCTTCTCTTGGCTCTTCAATTCAATAACACTCCACACTAACTCAATAAGCCCAACATAAGGTAAGAGGCACATCATTCCCTTCATTTCACTACCAACGTATTTTGATGCACAGTCCCACAATATACTTGATGAAAACACAAACCGTAGTCATTTCTAAACGAAACAGTAAGATGTTAGTCAAAATAATAATTACCTTTTAGTCAAAAAAATCATTGACCAAGTAGGTCATCCTTGTTTACCATTATCACTTTTGTCAAAAATTTTTCAAACGGGAAATCTTACGGTAAGGTACCAAAAAACACATTACCACAAAAATTACAAGAAACAACAGATGTTGTAAGAACTTATTTTCAAAAGTTTAACATAGTCATTTTTTAAATTATAATTCAAATCAAAAACTCATTTAAAGCATTTAAAAACAAATAAAACAAAAGAACAAACATCATTACCTTAGATCTGGACCTGAGCTAAGTTAGGACAAGGCTATTACAGAAGTGAGTTGAATTGTAAGTGGACCAAGAGATGAGTTGCAACCTTCTTTAACTATCGTGAAGAGAGATAGTGTGAGGTGAATAGAGAGAATAAGAATGGGGAGAGAGAGTGAGGGTGAGATGAGATAGTTGAGATATAGATCTTCAATTATGGTAAAGAGAGAGAGAGAGCATGAGGTGAGGGCGAGAGAAAATGAGGAACAAAAATGAGAGTTATAATGTGGGGGCATTTTCAACATTTTAAAGCCAGCTCAATTACTAAAAATGACGTGGCAATACTAATATTGAAAGAAAATAAAAATGGTGCTAGTTTTAATAGCATTTTTCCTACATGTGTTATTTATGAAATCAACCTAATGATCATATGAGATGAGTAATAGATATATTCCTCTACTAATGATTCCAACTAGAAAGTAGATTCCAAATAGAAAGGTGGCCAACTTCGACTAAAGTACTTGTGATATTAAAAACCTTTCTTTAGTACTTTTGATGGTTTTTATTTATTTTGATAAAGAAAGTACTATTGATTTGTTGTTACCTAGAAGAGCTAAATGATTGAGGGTGCTAACCAGAGGATTGGACTAACAAGAAAAGAAAAGGAAAAAATAAAAAAAATATATATATATACACATACATATATATATATATATAGAACAGGATTTATCACTAATTCTAAGCCAAATATACTAATAAAAAGATAAATTGCGAGATTTAAAAATGGAAAATTAGGCTTGGTAGCTTTTTTTAATTACCTAATCTAGGTTGAATTTTTTTTTTATTTAGCAAAATGGTCGTTTGTCATTTTTTCAGTATTGGTTAATTAGTGATTGACTATGAAATTTAGTGAGTTCTGTTATGGTCGTCAATCATTGATTTATCAAATTAATATTATTATATGATCAATCACTAATTAATCATTTAAGAAAATTGATTGAATATTTTTAAAAAAATGATTTTTAACTAATTTTTAAAAACTTTGGCAATTTGTTAAAAAAACTTATTAAAAAAAGGCTATTTACCTCTTAATCCCTTAAAAAAAAATCTCTTTCTCTCTCAATCTTCCTATCTCTCTCTCTCCTCCCATTTTCTCTCCGAGTCAAGATCTGTTGTCTTGAATTTCTTATCTCATTGATTGTCCCCCAATAATATTATACCATATCGTTTGAAATTAAAAATTTAGTCACATAAAAAAGCTAAATACTAAAAGTTCTTAAACAATTTTAAGAGTTATCAAAACACTATTGAGGGGATAGTCATTGAGACATAAAAATGAGACATCAAATCAAGACCGATCTCCCTCCTCTCTCTCCGATGTTCCTCTAGATCACCCTCTCTCTTCCTCTCTCTCCTTCTGATTTCCCTCTCGATCTCTCATCTCTTCCTCTCAATCTCCCTATCTCTTTCTCTCTCTCTTGATCCCTCTCCACAACCAGCACAAAAGGCCCTCATACACCAGGACGTAGATCTTTGCCACCACGCAAGCCCTTATTCATTAAACTCTGCCTCCTTGCCACCAGCTCCCTCCACTGTCAACCCCCTTCGTGACCAATTAAAACTGTCACGAGGCCAGCAACTTTCCTAGGTTGTAACCGTTGGAGAGAATGAAAAAGGGAGAGCGGATAAAGAAAGATTTTTAAATTTCTAATTTCTTTTTTTTTTTTAAGTAATTTATTTTGTTTTCTTAAGATTTTTTTTTATCTCAAGATTAGTTTAGTAAATTTAACAAAATTGAGGTTTTCAGCTAAAAAAACGAAACCAAAGCGTCATAAATGATAATATTTTTTTTTTCCTCAAAAACATAATAATTTAATTACCAACAAAAAATATAAGCCCACAGTTTTTGGATCAATACAAAAATTATCCTCAAATTATAGCCCTTGTAACACTTTGTTTCATGAATTTCAAAACGTAACATTCGTTCCCCTAATTTTGAAATGGTAACAAATTTTCTCATTCTGTTACTTTTTGGACGGAAAACGTCACATCTCAACCTTTGATTGAAAAAATTAACCAAGTATTGTCAAATCACAAATTTACCCATGATAAAAGTAAAAAACTTTTTTAACAAATTTCTTTTATTTATTAAAAGAAAATTTGTTTTTAAATTTTAATTACTTAAAAGAAATTGTAGTACTAACAAAATAATTTTTCATTCAAATAAATTAAAGAAATTTTAAAAACTATTTTTTCATTTTCCTTTTTATTAAAAAAAACATAATTACTCTTTAAAGAGGAAAAAAAATAAAGGTTATTAACTTATTTTAAAACTAAATTCTCTTGCCCTTTTTTTTTTGTGTCCAAAAAATCTGACAAAAAAAATCTCTATTTTTGTTTTTTTATTAAATATAACCTTAATTTTTGGGGGTTAAATTTAGGGTTACAAATGTTATGTTTCGAAATCAGAGGCAAATGTTATAAGTTTTTTTTTTTTGGTCAATAAAATGTCGTAAGTTATAGATTGAGGGGAATTTTTGTAATTAATATTTTTTATTTTTCTCCTCGATCTTTTTTTCTTTCCCCTTTCGTCCCCCTCGCCTCCCTCAGCGAAGAATATTTCTGACCTTAGCTTCACCCCCGAGCTTTCCACCGAGTAGAAGAGGGCCAATTTCTGCAGCGAAACTTTTCAGAAAGCAAGTTCAAATTTTGAGGTATGGTTTTCTCTCTTGACTATCCTTAATCTTAAATTTCTCTATTCAATTGGTGTTTCCTTCTTCATTTATATTCCAAAAGTGTAATGAAATCTCTCTTTTTTTATTTTCTGATGATAAAAAAAAAAAGGGGGAAAAAAAATCTAGAATCCGAAAATTCTCAGTACGTAGTAACGGGATTATTGAGTTTTTCCTTCACGATTTTCTTGTTAATCATATGTTCTTGCCAAGGTTTTTCGCTAAGGGTTTTGCTAATATATTTGCATGTGTGCGTATAAATATAATACACACACACACACTCTCACATATGTATATCTACCTTCTAGGTATTGCGTTGAGAACAAATATGGGTTGGAAAGCGGCACAAAAGCTTATTGGGCACTGGAAGGTTCTCAGAGGAGATAATGTAAGCTGGAAGATGAAAATATTTTCCTTTTTTTTGTTAATATCTGTTAAATGGATTTATAAATATGTAAATATGTATGATTGTATGTTAAATTTCTCTGTGTTTGTGAATTTCAGGTGATGATAATTAGGGGCAAAGATAAAGGCGAGACTGGTGTTGTTAAGCGTGTTATTCGCTCTCAGAATCGTGTTCTTGTAGATGGCAAAAATCTGGTGAGATGAAGTCATTCAGTGAATCTCGATTGGATTTTGTTATTTGATTACTTTTCTTGAGCAAAATGCTGTTTGAGTTTCGTTTTTATTCTGTTTTATTTATTGGAATTTTGATCGGTTGGTTGAGGTTTTTTTTAAATCTTATCTAATGGGTGCAAATTGTTCTAATGGCTTAAAATTTGTACAAAGGCAAGATCTTTGTGAATTAAAATATAATTTTCTGAATTAATTTTCAACAGTAGCCTATTTTTAGGCTACTACTTTGATATTTCTGCTTTGGCTGTCGATTTCTTTCTCATTTTCGGAGAAATGATCACTAAGATGAATTTGATATATATATATATATATATATATATATATATCGTACGGGTTCGGCAGTTATAACTTTTTTTTTTCCGACTCATGTAATTACTAGTTGATCTATGTTAATGTCCTGCGTAACATGTTAGATTATGGAACTTTTACTTCAAGTGACAAGGATTAACAAAAATGTCCCACATTAATGAGTTAGTGTTACAAGGCATTAGTCTTGATGTTACATGTACGGGACCGTACACTCTCCGGACATTAGACTTTGAAGGTTAAAGAGTAAGTGGAAGCTGTGAGTAGTGTGCATTGAGGCTGTGATAACTGATTGTTCGTTGTATATAGGATTAGTTAGTCGATAATGAGTAGTTTAGGCGATTGTTTGTTGAATACAACTGGTCTTGGAAAACCAAGTCAAGGAGAGTAGTGGTCTCTCGAACACCACTGAATTAGGGTTCTTGATTGGTGGCTGTCATTCTTCGATTCTTCTTTATAAGATTCACAAGTTTCAATTCCTCTGTTATTGTGCTTGGTATCTCATCAATAGCCTTTTGCCTATTTGTCTTTGATGTTGAATGTTTTCATTGGTAGTCGTATCACTAAAGTGAACCACCCATCTGCTTATAGTTAGCATGCCGAACTTTTATTTGGCAGTCCCATCATGTTTATTTTGTAATTGGGGGAAAAAAAAAAGGGAAAAGGAAAAAGAAAGTAAGAAACGATAGAACAAGTATTCCATGATTGTAGATGAATTGTTGTCAGTATTTTGATGCATGCTTGTTAGTCCATATATTCTGTTTTTAGAATCCAGATTTTATAGATAGACTTGGATATATAATGAGCTTGTATTTTGTCTTTGCAGGTTAAGAAGCACATTAAACAAGGGCAGGGTCATGAAGGTGGGATCTTTACTGTCGAAGCCCCCATTCATGTATCAAACGTTCAAGTTCTCGATCCAGTAACTGGGTATGAGAGTGCCATAAAATCTGACATAAGAATCCTTAGTTTTCACTCCTTCAAGTGCCAAAGTAAAAATTATTGATTGATTCTTTGCAGGAAGCCTTGTAAGGTCGGGGTTAGATATCTTGAAGATGGCACCAAAGTAAGAGTATCCAGAGGCTTGGGGGCATCCGGTTCCATTATTCCACGTCCTGAGATCTTGAAGATAAGGACTACGCCAAGACCAACAGTTGGTCATTATCAAAACCCTGTCCTTTCATTACATTTTCTTATTAAAGTGGCTCTTGTTATTTTGCTAGTGGTTATATCTTAGGACATAGGACGTGACGCGGGGCTTCTCACTGCCTCATTTACGACTACTGCATGTTATTGATTAAAAAAAAAAAAAAAAGGAATAGATCAGAATTACATGTTAATAGATAACGATATGCACTGAGAGATATAGCTATCATAGATCTTTGAGATAAATATTTATCACGCTATACTACTTTAACCACTGTAGCTTATGGTGAGAGGCTAAATTAAAGGTGCTTAGATATCTCTTGTCTCAGTCGTTCAAATTAAGGTTGTTGATTGGCGACCTTTCAAGTATTCTTCTGAGATCTCATATATTGAATGTTTGCAATTTGTCCGGCTGACAATGGTGTTGAACTTCATTTGCAGCTGGTCCCAGGGATACTCCAATGGATGTCGTGCTGGAAAAAACTTACGATGCCAAAACAGGATTGGGAATGCCAGATCTTTGAAAGAAGTGTATTCTCATATAATTTTGTTATCAGAACCGGGAGGAAGATATTGTAGAAAATACTGGGGTCGACTCCGCTGTTTAATGTTTGTCGAATGACATGAAATTTTTACAGGGTTGAACTCACTAGGCAACTACCATGTTGGTTCAAGACCAACATTTCACTTGCTGAATTTTGCATTTAATCAGTTCTTGCTCTCCTCCTTTTTTTTTTTTTTTTACAAGCAAGTTTAGTAGTGTAGAAGAGCGATTAGTCGTTCTAGTGCTGGATAGATAGCGGTTCAACCGATTGACGTAACGCTATGTAGCCAAGCAAAGTCTCAGAAATATTTTCATGCTCGTCTAAATATGCAACTCATAGCATCATAACCGCATTTTTCTTTCTTTTTTTTTCTTTTTTTTTTGGTCAATCTACAAATGCTAAAATGGCATCATTCATCCTTCTGTTTTTGTTTTTCAAAACTGCAATTTTCTTCGCGGTGCGAATGGCATTGAATCTGTGAATGTTTGCTTGAGCAAAATAAACAGTGAAGAGAAGAAAGCACATAATATTAGGGACAGAATCTTGAAAGTCGGAAAGCAAGTCGGAAAGCAGCTTGGCTAATCTGAAGGGAAAATCTCCTCCAGATTATCGATCTTAAATCATAGTCGTGGCTATTTCGCTAGTTTGCGAACCGTGATGCCAATGCACCTGTCGGCAACCGACCGTTCGTAGTCTCCTTGATTTGTAAAGTTAAGTGACATAACTCGGCGGGTATTTTAAAAATAACAATTTACACTCAGCATCTCGCATATCCAAGGATGAAAATGTCAATGTCAATAGTGTTGTCGAGGTTTTGATTTACGGATATGATTCATGGATAATATCGATAGAAATGTCAATGTCATTTGATTTACGGATATGATTCATGGATAATATCGATGGAAATGTCAATGTCAACGGATATTCTAAGAAAAAATGGATTCTTAAAGAAAAACTTAAAATTTT
Source organism: Ficus microcarpa (assembly GCA_025413485.1). Taxonomy (NCBI): domain Eukaryota; kingdom Viridiplantae; phylum Streptophyta; class Magnoliopsida; order Rosales; family Moraceae; genus Ficus; species Ficus microcarpa. Next base: position 19,934 of record JAINRI010000651.1, read on the forward strand.
TACTAAAACTTTACAATATATCAAACAATTAATATTACTTAATTTGAACTAATTTTATAACAAAAATAATATATTTTTGAGTCAAATATGAGAGCTATATTGCATGATGTAACAGTAAAACTTAACAATTAGCATTAATTGTAATTTCAGTATGATATTATGTACTCATTAATCATTACAAATAATATATTACAATATAATGGGGTATATAAAAATTAAATGTCGAACATAAAAGAGTATATATAAGTTTTCAAATGTACTTAATCCAAAAAGAATCTCTAGCAAGTTGGAAAACATTAGGTAGGTGTCTATCATGATCAAATATAAACAATATATTTATCAAAATATTATTTTTGAATGGTTTTGAAAGTAATTATTAATGTCTAACATGTATATTTCTTGATTTCTATCAACTATTAATCCATAAATCGGATATTGTTGATTTGTTCAATATAATTAGTAGTCTTGATGGGTGTACAATAACATCTCGATATTAATTTGTGGTCGAGGATATACCAATATATTGAAAAAACCGTCTTGATTTTGTATTTCCAAACTAGACGTCATTTGAGAACCATAAGGAGGATTATAACTAGATGAATTTTGCTCGATTCTTAAGCTCAAGAAATCAAAACTTCAGGCGAATCCTCATTGGTTTTACTCATTTGAGTCACATCACGTCTTTTCCGATGTTACAATTGTCTAATACCCTCACCTGCTATTTTACAATCATGATTTTCATTTTGTATAGCATGTTGTCACATTTTATTCACATTAAAAAAAAATGAAATGTGTGATGAAATTAAAATTTTTGAGAAAAAAATTTCCTGAGTTTTTGGACATTTTATGGAAATATCCAAAAATATATTAGATATTCACGGATATTCGTGGACAGTGTAGATATTTTTGGACATTGTAGACATTTGACGGATATTCCGAGAAGAAATATCCTTCCCCCTCCCTTGGTTATCCATATCGAGATTTCAAAATATGGATAATATCATAAAAATATCGACGATGTCGTGGACATTTTCACCTTGCACATATCACAAATGGAACCTGAGTTTGAGTTAAAATAGTAGATGGATCCCATCAACTGGGATATTCTAAATATTTTTCCCTGACAATTGCTTAAGCTAGTTGATTTTTATTTTTTTTCCAATCTGGAATTGATAAATTGGTTAAAAGAGAATTCCTTTTCTGAGTTTAGTTAAAAAGAGAATTCCAATACCTACTCGCATTTTAAAATTTGATTTAATTATTTTTGTTAATTGCAGTTATATTTTTCTTTTAAAAAAAAAAAAGACGGACAGAAAAAAATAACATTTTTAAAAAGAGTAATAGTTTTTCTTTTTAACAAATTTCATATTTCCCTTTAAATTTTAGATCTTATAATAATTTATCCCCTGAATTTTGAAATGTAACATCCATTCTCCTTCGTTGAAACTTGAGCAAATTTAGTCCCTCGGTCAAGATTTCTACAGAAATTGTCAAGTACTCAAGTGTCAAAACATGGAGGGGTGAAGTTAAACAAAAATGAGTGAAATGACAAATTTACCCTTTTTAAAAAATTAAAGTTCAATAATTACATTGAAAATAAATTCACATTAAAATGATTACTAGCAAGTAAGTAAATTATGTCTGCATGCTCTCGCCAGAGTTCTCTGATAGCCTTTCTTTCCTTCCAAAAAAAAAAAAAAAAAAAAAATTCCCCCTGCTCTAGGCAAATCCCAGTTATCAAATCTACGCATTCATTAGAGATATAATCTGGGAGATGCAAGCTAAATCGAGCATCCAATCCATGGTTGCTCTGTGGGAGATGTCCATGGCTGCTTCATGAGGAAACATTGGAATCTCCGTGACTGCTTTGGGATGCAACCATAGAGATGAAATCCCAAAAACAAAAAACGCATTTTGGAAGAAGCCTTGTGGCGTTGAGTGAATATTTAATTTGAGTTATTAAAAGGTTAAAACAACCCAGAAAACAGATTGTGCAGATTGTCTCTTCCTTCTTTTTCATTCGCAGCAAGCAACAGAGAGGAACCAGATTAAGTGAAAGAAACCAGATCTTGCCTGAGACAGAGAGGGGCGGAATGGCCTCCTCCAGAGGACTGGGATTTTCGTTGTTGGGTTTGCTGTTGCCGTCTCCCCTTGGGCTCTGGGGATGGATTGCGCCACGGATGAGCTGAGACTCCATTAACTTTTCTTTTCTTCTTCTTCTTCTTTAAAGAGGGAAGGGTTATGGTAGAGACCCTTTGAGGGTACCTACCGGTAGAGTCTTTTTTTATACCGTTGAGATTTAATCGAATGGTTAAAAGATTGTTGGTGTACCATAGTTACCATACACCTTATCTCATATAAACTTTTCCACATTTATCTTCTCCGTCGCCGGTGACCCACCCCGACGCTGGCGACCCACCACCGGCCCCAGCCTCGGCCGGCCGGCTGCCGGTGACTTTCTCTCTCTTCTCTTCTCTCTCTCTTCCCCTCTCTCCCGCGGCCCCAGCCCGCCCGGCGGCCCCCCCACCCTGCCCGGCGCCCATCCCCTGGCGTCCCCCTCCCTCTCTCCTCCCAACCCTCGGCCCCCCACCCCCAGCCGCCCGACGCCGCGACTCCCCCTCTCTTTCTCTCTCTCTTCTTGCGTCCGGGAGGGCGCTGGGCTGCCGGGGTGGGGGGGTTCCCGTCGGGGGGGCCGAGGGAGGGGGCTAGGGTGGGGGGGCCGTCGGGCCGGCTGGGGGCAGGAGGGCCAGCCGAGCGCAGAGAGAGGGGAAGAGAAAGAGGGGAAGAGAGAGGAGAGAGAGAGATGAGGGTGGGGGTTCCCATCGCGGGCGCTAGGGGAGGTGGGCTGGTGTGGGGGGCGCAGGGCAGGATGGGGGCAAGAGGGCCTGCCGGGAAGAGAGAGGGGATAGGGGGCCGCCGGGCGGGCTGGGGGCAAGGGGGCCGGCCGGGAAGAGAGAGAAGAGAGGGAGAAGAGAAGAGAGAGAAAGGGGAAGAGAGAGAGAGAGAGGGAAGAGAGGGAGAAGAGAAGTGAGAGAAAGGGAAAGAGAGAGAGAAAGTCGCCGGGGCCGGTGGTGAGGAGGCTGGAGGTGGGTCGCTGGTGTCGGGGGTGGGTCGTCGGAGTTCGTCGCCGGCGACGGAGAAGATAATGGTGGGAAAGTTTATATGCGGTCAGGTGTATGGTAATTATGATACACCAACAACCTTTTAACTGTTCGATTAAATCTCAACGGTCCAAAAAAAACTCTACCGGTAGGTACCCTTAAAGGGTCTCTACCATAACCATTCCCCTTTAAAGAAACGTTTTTTCTTTCTTTTCTTATTTTATTTTATTTTATTTTTTCCACCTTTGAGTCTTTTACAAAATTACCCTTACTTTTCTGACATGCATATGTCAATTTCCATCCAAAACTTAGCTGAACGACCAAATCTGATAAAGTTTCAAAATTCAAGATAAACTAATGTTATATTTCAAAATTCATGAGACAAATCGTTATAAAGTCCAAAGTTCAGGGAAAAAAATATAAAATCCCCCCTTTTTTCCTTTTTGTAACTCTTCCACTTCCGATAAGGTATTTACAAAAATTACGAAGTCGATAAAATAAACAATTACATTAGAATCATTTTAAATTGGATAATGCTAAAAATATTAACTTTAACTCTAAATTTGAATATCAACTTATATGTTGGTGAGCTATCATTAACTCATTATAAGATGTACAATTAAAGACTTCTATTGATATAGTAGTTACTAACTTACTAATTGTTAGTAATTGAAGACTTATCAATTAAAAAATAACAATCTATATACGTTAGAGTGTATTGATACTCCACACATACCTTCTAAATACATACTCTCCTTAATTTTAAAATTATTACAATTACTTAATGCATACCTTTTTATTTTGTTTTTCCTTCTAAATGTCCTTGGATTTCACTAGTAAAACCGGTTTCAGTTGAAGGTTATATTCTTAATATTATGGGTTGTCATGTTATCTTGATTGATTTGTACTATTTTTTTTTAGTATGAATGATATTCCTTTTTAAAAAAGGAAAAGAAATACACACCCTTATTACCAAAATTACCCCTAACTATTTTTGTAAAATAAATTTATTTCACCATTTTAAATATCATTTCACCCTCAATATTTTATTTATTTACTTTGATATATACTCTTTTTTCTATCTATCCCGTTCTCTTTTTTTTTTTTCAATTTTTTTTGTTTTTTTTTTTTCCAATTCTTGTTGTTGCTCAACCCATAAAGCCTAATTTTTTTTTTTTTTTTTATGTAAAGCAAACCAAAATTCTACCCCAAAAAAAAAGTATAATTACTATTCATTTTTAAAATGAGTTAACTATTACATTTGTTAACTTAAAAAATTTGGAAGGGAAATAGTTTGCAAGAGGGGGGAAAAAGAGAATAGTCATTGAAAAGTGAAAAATAAAAGTTTTGTTTACATATTTCAAACTAGAAAAGGGTTTTTACGTTATTTATTTGGGATTCATCATTTTCTTTTTTTACACAATTAAAGTTTACAAGAAAAGGGGGTTTTTTTTTTTTTTTTTTTTACACAATAAAGTTTAATTACACAATTAAGTTTCTAACAGTTATCCTTTTTCATAGAGGGGTTTTCGATATGAAATTTTAATTAAAGGTAGTGTTAAAAATTAAATATAGTGTATATAAAGCCTTATTTGAATATTTTAGTACATATACTAATGAAAGTATATATTGAAGTTTACATGGAAAAAGTAAAAATCTAGTAATGTTTATATAAAATGTTATATTATATATATATATATTATGTTGTATAATAAGATATATATTTTTTAGATAATAATACTATTTAAGTTTGCATTTGATTCGTTGGTTGGAAATGAAAATTTTAAGTTGGAATTTGTTAACATTTCAAAAACTAGTTATAATTTTTGTTAACTTCAGAAAAAAAAAAAAAAAACTAAAATGAAAAAGTATAATTTAATTGAAATTGAGTTGAAATGCTAAACGAATTTGTTACATTGATATATTATGAAACAACAGGAAAGTAAACAACAAATTATGGTTTTATTAACAAAACAAACAGTAAATAAAGATTAATTTAATTAAAGAAAAGAAGTGGTTACTTATATGGTTTAACCGTAATTACACTTCTAACTCCTTCAAATGTGTAAAGTTTGAATCCCCATCCTAAATTAAAAAAAAAAATAAAGAAAAGAAAAAAAAGTTTTTGAAAAAGTATTCTTATATAATTGTTTTAAAATAGTCATTAGAAGTGAAATTGGTATAGTTCTACTTGTGAGAAATTAGGGTTTGATTATAGATTTCAAAATCTCAAGACTGGTTTTTCTTCTAACTATGGTTATGTGATCTAGATTTAATTTGGGTATTGTTCACTTTTGTCATTTTTCTGAAAGGTATTTTTGCAATTATAAAATATAACTTAAAAGTATGTATCCAAAATAAAATGGAACATTTTTTATCTTGTTTACACTTAACGAGAGAAAAAAAGTAGCTGGCCCTAGGAAACGAGAAAGAGAGAAAAGGACAGAGTGTGTCGGTAGGAGTTCCAAGACTGCTCTCGGGCGAGTCATTGGACTACCGGCCTTGAAAATTGGTCACATGGCTTGTATTATTGTGGGTTTTTTTAATGGCAGTGGCTGTGTTTGACGTGGTAGCTTCATTAGGGCAGATCTGATATCATTTAGAGGATGGTTTCCAAATGGCTTGAGGTGTCTTGTGACACTTTTCTCATCTGGTGGTTGTACTCTTTCAGGGTCTTATTCTGAATGATGGTGGGATTCTTATGGAGTTGGTGGTTCCAATTCCGAACGCTGATGATGGTAGCACATGTGTTTCACGTTCTACTGTTTGAAGCCATCTTGTCAGCTTCATCGGTTGTCCGCCAGAGCGTTCCTCCTACTCTAATGGTCCTCTTTTCGGCTACAGTTTCATTGAAGGCTTACGACGATCATGCTTTAGGCTTTTATTTTATTTTATTTTATTTTTTATGTTTTAATCTAATAAAAGCATCGATACTTCCACCATATAGTTTTAGTGTTTTCATTGCAATAATAGAGATGGTTCTCCTATCGTTTGAGTTTGTATTTGGTCCACCAGATTTAGGTCTTGGAGAGTTAGAAATTCCGTTAACTATGAGTTTTAGCGGAAATGTTTGTAGCCTTAGTGCTACATGTTACATGTTTTCGATAAATCGAAAGCTTCCATTGATTATAGTGGTTTTAAAAAAAACCTTATGCGTGATCAAATTGATGTATTGAGGAATTTTCTTAATATCATGTCTTGTCTTACACAATTTTCTATATGCTTCATCAGAATTTACTGATAGAATCAATTTTTATCGAGTGTTTTGTATTGTGTACCACAATGTGATCCGCATTATATTTGTTGTTTACAAGACCTTTAGTTGAATGAATTTTTCTCTTAAAAAAAAATTAAAATAGAATATGTGAATAGAACAACCTTATTTGTTAAATGTATAATTAAATGATGGATATATTGATATCCCCTTATTTACTTTTCACACACCTTTACTTAAACCATCCACCCTCAAAATTTTAAGTTTTAAGTAATACTTGTTACACCACTTTTTAATTCGAAAACAACTCCGGTATCAAAAATATCAAGGGAAGGCCTCACTGTTTATGCTATAATTAAAAATTTTGAGTAAATAAAAAAACTGTTAAAAAATCACTCCGCCTTTATTTGTTATTTTAGTTTCAATTTAAATTTTTCTTCTCAGTTTTTTTTGAAAAATAAAAAAAATTAAATAATTTCAATTTAAAAATTTTAATTTCAACCGTTCGTCGAATCAAATAGAAGTTCAAATTATAATTGGCTTTGCTTTATTCTTTTTGAAATTAGCTTTATTCTAATTTGTCTTTTCCTATTACAGTGTTACACGTGTACATACACCCTGTTATACGGTTGGTATTGTATCATCTTTTCCCCTGCTCATGATTCTTGAGCTGGGATATTCCAAAAAAACCTACCCATTATTTTATTTTATTATTATTATTTTTTTTAAGAAAACCTACCCATTATTTCTCTTCCTCTTTTCGACTTAATTATTCAAGAAATAGATTGTTATACAACAATTAGGATTAGAACTGATATGTCTATTATTATTTTTTTGAAGTTAAAAAAAAATATAAAAAAATTAATGAAACTTCATTAAAACGATTATTCGAAGTATAAAAACTTAATGAAACTTCATTAAACGGATTATTCCTGCCTAATTTTTCACGCCGATGACAAATTGTCCTTTATAGTTTTTGTAGTCTAAAAAAGTTGCCAAGTGCATCGAACATGACGGCTGACCAAAAGGAGCCATCCGAGACAGAGCAGTGCTTTGGCATGTTCTTTCGGAAAATTAACAAGAGCGTGCGCATGATCTTTGGGAATAATATATAAAAATATCCTAAATTAATCAATTCAGAAATTCATGTCTCATCTTTCATGTCACACACTTTGTCAACGTGACATTATTCATGTTCATGTTAATCTATCATCCGATTTTTCAAGATTAGTCCTTAAAAACAACAAGTAAATTAAATTAAACCTAGAACCATCAAAGTTTGTAATTGCAAATTATATTTCATATTTTAACTACCAAAGTTTGCAATTGCTAAATATATTCCATTATATATGACAGGCAATGATTTTGTAGTTTAAAAGTGATGTTTTCCCACGAGTAAGAACACACACAATTTCATAAGATATATTAGCTACAAGGACCTTAAAAAAAATAGATGCATATAGATGTTTTATGTAATTATTAACTGAAAGAAAATTTAAATATGATATTAAGAAAAAAAAAAAAAAAACAAAAACAGTTTCAATGTGAGGTTGAAAAAGCATCGATTCTTCTCTTAAAATCTAAAAAAATAATAAAAAATAATTTAAAAAAAACATTACACGTGGAAGAGAACCTTTTTGACCTGTACTTGTTTTGAACTACACTGAATCTCCCCTGAAAAATGGAAATGGTTATAAATAGTATTTTTATACAACTAACCAAAAAAAAAAAGTAAATTACAAAATTTTTTTTTTTTTTTAACTTACGAGCTGAATATGAACTTTCCGCTTCATAAAAACTTTACACTTTATAATTTTTATTATTAAAATACGTCTGTAATCACTAAATAAAAAAATTGTATTTAATTAACAAGTAAATTTATTATCCATTGCTCTTTATTTTAAATATTTCTACAATTATGCTATTTTTTTAAAAGTAAAAATGCTAATTACTTCTTTCTAACTGCATTAGTTTTATATTGTAATAAAACATAAAAATTCCTAACAAAAAATGAAACAAAAAAAAAAATTTTAAAGCCCATATTTACATTACTAAATAAAATTGAAAGGCTTTTAATTGAGCATAAATTTCCAACGATATAAAACGCCATTTCCTCTCAACCATTACAAAAAGAGGAATTTCCAAAAAATTTCAACTCGGTTTATAAATATCAAAGAGAAAATCTAAATCAATAATTAAAAAAAAACCCAGAAACTTCACAAAAATTTTCAAAGCAAAATAGACAAACTTGGTAATAGACAAAGAACAAAAATTTTTGGACAAGTAATTGTAATAAACTACAATAAATTTTTTTTGTTAAAATAAAAAAAACTAAAGAACACCATATTTACATTACAAGTACAATTAAAAAGAAAAAAGAAAAAGCATTTTAGCTCAACATTATTACCAAAAAAAAAAAAAAAAAAGCCATAAAATTTTCCATTTCATTTCCAGCCATTATACAAAAATTTCTTGACATCAATCCCCTTCAGACCTTGAAGAAAACGACACAGTCCTCATCCTCCTCGTCGAAGGACCCGAGCCGTCGGCTCTTCCCTCTGGCGACGATGGCTGGCGAGGACGCCGACGGCGAAGACTGCGCAGGCGATCCAGCAGCCGCCGCGGCGTGGAAGGCGAGGCAGCCCTCGCTCCAGGACTTCCTGATCGGAAAGGAGACAGTCTTGCTCCGGGGAAGGCCGTGTGAGGCGCAGTGGGCGGCGCTGGCGGTGGCGGTGGTGGAGGACTTGCGGGACTTGTGGAGAGCGCAGCTACAGTTGCGGTGGTAGGGGCGGCGCTCGATGCCCGTGTCGCCGCCGGCGATGCAGCCCTCGTAGAGGCAGTACTTGAACACTCCCTCGGCGGCCGCCATTGGAACCGCCGTCGAGAGAGAACAAAAGGAGATTTTCTCTTCCTTTCTCTTCTCTTTTCTTGGGTTTGTTTGCAAATTTTTTTGGTTGTTCTGAGGGAGAAACTTTCAGATCTGAGAGGGGCTGAGGTATTTATAGATGAGAAAAAATAGGTCGATTACAAAAATGGTTCTATTTTTTTTTTTCTTTTGGTAAAGAAATAGTAATTAATAAAGAATAATAAATAGGGGGTTTTGGGGGTGGAAGGTGGAGACAGGGAAAAAGGTTGGTTGTACAGGCTATCAGTATACGCGGCATTTATGCGATGTGGGAGGCGTGTCATCTGCGGCAAATTTTTAGTCACTATTTTTTGTATTTTGACTTGGGAGCTCAACTTTTAGGTCGAATTTGATATTTCCTATACATTATTATTATTATTATTTTGGTTACATGCACATTCAGGTTCTTCTCGAAACCGACCAATCACAAGAATCTTTACAATACGTAAATATGTATGAATTCTTTTTTAGATAATAATTATCTTAAAATTATAATTTAATAAGATCTATTTATAATTTTATTTGATTTTTCCTCCTAAAAAGTTTTTGGGTTAGTTTGGTAGAAAGTTTAGTTTAAACTAAGTTGTATTTTTTTTATCATGATTTTTGTTTTTTTCTGAAAAAGTTTTTTGTCTTTTCTGAAAAAGTTTTTGTTTTTCTGAAAAATTACTATTGAAATTTAAAAATTTTAAACTAAACTCATTCACCAAACACCCCATTTGTTATCATTTTTCATGAAATTCAAAAAAATTATACAAAATGACAGTTGTAAGTATAACTTAATAATAATTTCAAATTTTATTTTGTCATTATATATGTAGAATTGAAATTCCTCGTCTCTAATTTTGTTCTTTAAATGTTAAAATTTAGAAAGGCTGCATTTGGTATTGTTTTAAATGTTTTTTGTTTTTTAAAAATTTGAAAATGAAAAGGTTTGAAGAATTAAGTTGGGATTATTTTTGAAATTGTGTTGGGCATTGGTTTTTGTTAACTTTGAAAATATCAAAAAATGAGAAAAATAAAATAAAATAAAATCCCCAAACATTTTACACAGCAGACCATATTTTCCAATGCTGCGCTGCCACCGTCAAACCGTTGTCAGAGAAGATGAGCTACTAGGGGCACGAACACTGCAGCGACTTCGAGTTCGAGGGCTGTCACCATCGTCGTCGTTGGAGGCCGTTGCGTGTTCGAGGGGAGCGTTGTTGTGAGATCTGGCGTCGCCATCGTTAGCAAAAAAAAAAAAAAACAAAACAAAACAAAACAAAACAAAAACAATAGAGTTGGAAATGATTTTTTGGGAATGGTTTTGAAAATTTTGAAAAACAATCACTATCTTGGACCATTTTTGTTTTCTGTGGTTTTGGAAATGAAAAAAATAAATAAATAAATTCCAAAACCATTATCAAACACCACGGAAATGCCCTTAGAACGTATGTTATGTGCTTAGATTGTTGTTCAAAATTTTAACTTTTGTTTGGCATCTATTTTAAACTCTTTTTCAAAACTTTTTTTTTTTAATGGTGTTTTACCTTATAAAGTTCTGAATTTATTTTTTAGATTATCAATTTAAATTATATTCTAAACAGGTTCTTAGTCAATTGCAAACAGATCCTTAATATTTTTTTTAAAAAATGAGTGCATGTAAAAAATATACGAAAGCATTTTTGTTTAAATATTAACTATTGGTGGACGCTGTATACTATGTTGTTAAATTTATTTACTTTATCAAAATTAATAGTCTAAGTTGTAACTTGTCAAATATTCTTGAATTTAATTAATGATGGGAGACATTTGTCTCTTGTGATGAGAAGTGTAGCAAAGGCCAAAGAGTTAGGAGAGAAAATACGGGTGGAGACATTTTCAAAAAGAACAAACAAAATTAAAATAGGGGGAGGCGGTGAAGTTTTTTTTTTTTTTTCTTCTTTCATTTTTTGGTGAGAAAATAAGGGGTGAAGTTACCAACAAGCAGTCTTAGGTTACCCCAAAGTTGGACTTGGACAATGAAAACTATATATATATGTTTGTTTGTTTGTGCGTGTGTGTCTATGTAAATATTGTTTTTATAAGGCATTATTGACAGTGATCATCGGATTTTGTATAGGTTGTTTCAATGCATAATCGGTTGAATCTATGGAGTACCAAGGAATTTTGGGAGAGTGCTATTTTAGAACGTCTACTATATACTCTTCAGCAGCCCAACATGGGGCAAAATAGGGGCACTGAGTCAAATTGTGCATGCTTGAAAGTTGAAAGTGGTCCTCCTACAATATGGCTCTACAAGGGGATAAAATGGACAGGAAGCACCCCTCTAGATTCCTACAAGATGGAAGTATGCAATTTTTGGCTGTCATATAATATAACAAAACAATTAGTGGGATGAAGCTTGCAAATTTTGTTTGCATAAGCCCCGCTCATTATTAGGGTCAATTTTGGTTTCTTCTCATGGAGGAACCTTATTTTTGTTATGTTGCTTATACTTGAGGAATGTTGATTGGGTTGAAGAGTTGGACTTGTTTTTATTGGAGTTGAGTAAAGTTTTGGAATTGTACGTATGGTTGAATATGAACTGTTTGAAGTTAAAAAAATATATATAAAAGCTCGAAATGCATTTGGGGAAAAAATATATCAATTAAGATCTTATTTCATTTCTTTCAAAATTCTATACAATTAAAAATAATATATCATTTCGATTTGAAATAACAAAGTAATGAACTTTTAAAGTTTAGATTTTTAAATTAGAGTTGAATATGTACATAGTGAATAGTGAAACTAAATTTACTTTAAGAATTAAAAAAAAAAGACAAAAAATAATTGGAGTTGTTTGATTAGAGTTGTTGTGCCAAA
>JAINRI010000652.1:0-12908 GCA_025413485.1 Ficus microcarpa
TAACTTAATCTGCTAATGGCCCCTTACTGAGGTGAACGTACCCGGCGCACAACCATGGACTTACACTTGCCATAGCCCGACCCGCCCTGTGACGGGGGATACAACACCGGCAAGTGCTGCTTGCCATCTGCCTACTGATCTGCCTTTAAAGTCTATCTGAGACTTTTTGTTCTTATAAGATTTAGTGAACATGCATCATGATGTTCCTATTCTTAAATCATGCTTGCTAATAAAATCTGAACTTACATACTACATGGCATCTATAAAACATGTTATTTAAACATGGCATCTAGCATAGCATATAGCATATAGCACATAGCACTGAACACTGAATACTGAACTCATCTCTAAGTAAGTATACAACTACTAGCCTATGCTGTAGGCGGCGTTGTACTTACAGTTTCTATCTCTTGTAACGCCCCACCTAGCGTAGGTCGTTACCTTGCTTACTTAACATACATTCGTAAAATAAACTTAAACCCATTGGTTGAAAAACACAGCGGAAATTTTTTTTTTTTTTTTTTATAGCATTGACAAAACACTATAAACATAAAGTCATACTGTTTTTGCATACTAGTATATTAATTACCGGTTAATATAAAATATTTCATAATTTACATAAAACCACAAAACACGTAGCGATACCCATAATCCACTCATTCACAGTCCCTTGGCTCGCTACTCCATCTTGCATCTTTTTCATATAGCTGGTTCCTTACCTACAGCATAAACTCAAACCGTGAGCTAGAGCTCAGTAAGTACAACTCTTAAGCCGTAAAGAAAATATAGCATAAACAGGAAATACACATAGCAAGTATTGATCATGTTATGCTTTCTTATCTCTACTCATTATGGGCCCTTACCTCGTGTGTTCGTAACCGGCGCGCGACTATGAATTGGTTGGGGCGGCCAAACCTTATCCAACTCAATCCACAGTCCAACCCAACCTGGCGTGGGTGGTACGACACATCGCTTATTAACTTACTTATTCTTACTTTAAGTGAACATACATTCTGTTGTCACCTTTTGATTCTATTATTTATGCCCTAATAATCAGATTCATAACATAACTCATATTGCATACATGTTAACTAACACATAGCACATAACACATCATAGACATCTAGTAATATATACTAGTAGCTTATGCTGTAGACGGTGTTGTACTTACCGTCTATCCTTGTGCTGCTTGTCTTACTCCTCCTCGAGCTTTAATTGCAGAATCCCTCCTGCTCGATCGAAGGACGTACATGAGATTTCTAATCTATATCATGTGGGTTTTCGGTGATATGTCCCCCCTAACATAAACCATGCATACATAAGGGTGACTACCTTAGTAGTCTTATAGATCATGCATCGTGATCTAAAAAGATACGTTGGATATCCTTCTTAAACACTTAGCCCATATTGAAAACATGTCGGGTTAGATTAACATCAACCCTTGAGCTTTGATCAACAATGTATGGGTCAACCAAGGTTAACCCTTGTGATCCTTAACGTGAATCCCTATTCGGCTTACTTTAAGATTGTGGGAACTAAGTCCCGATAACTCGGGTATAGATTCCCGGTTACCATGCGTCTTAACATTGCCTTGAACACTTAGCTTAAAATCCTTTTGCTTTGAAAATCTTAACTTAGAAACCATTTTCTTTTAAAAACACCTTAACTTATCATTCTTGCTTCATAAAAACACTTAGCTTTTAAAACTTAATCTTATCAACTTTTTCGTAAAAATTCGTAAATCCTGCCTTATAATTTCATAAATCATTTGGGGGTCGGAAACTGCTTTTGGGACAGTTTCCATACTTGAAACAACGTTATTAGCTCGAAAAACGTTTTTCCTAAAGGGTTCTATAAAATCGTGCACAGAAACTCTTGAATTCCTGCGCAGTTTTGGCATTTCATTTTATAGTTAAAAATCGCTTTCGAATTTGAAAATGTTTTCTTCACGAAAGTTCTAGCCCTCAAAGAGTTCTAAAACTTTCATGTTTTGAGAAATTTCGGATTCTGTACCGATTGGTACCAGTTTTTAATTGAAAACGTGATTAACTTTGAAAACCGAGTCTTACAGACCTCTATCGGGTTTCCTTGAAAAAGAAGGCTGTTGGAGCCTTATTTTGGAAAACTGGCCGCGTTGGCCGCTAGGAAACAACCTAGTCTACAACTTTCGTGTTTTAACTTTTTGCCCATTCGGCCTCTAAAGGCCTGTAATCCGTGTTTTACCGAAACAGCCCCCTGGAACCCGAGAGCATGTTTTGGTTCTTACATTTCTTGTTACGTCCTAAATCGCGGGTTCTAACTCGACCGCCCACAACGGGAGATAATCATCAAACATGCAGCGCATTCTAACGTCCCTTAACCCTATCATACAGCCCATGTGATCATTGCAACCCAAAAATCCGAACACTAGTCCTAGGGTTGCATAACCACTAACTTAGCATTCATCACACCATTCATGCATCTTGGTTCATAAAAACATCACATACATGCATAAAACTACTTAACCTAATTTGGGGACATATTACCTACATCAAACCCTAACATGCCAATCTAGCATATCAAGCACATAGAACAAATTATGAGCATAAACATAAACCAAACCACACCTAGAATCAACCTAACCAAACACTAAGCACACAAGCACATATGAGGCAGCCATCAAAACACATATAGGAGCTTATGCTCTTACACAAATTTTGCTTGAAATACACATAAATCACATGCTTAAAAACTCATTTAAACTTGTGAAAAGCTTTTAAAAATTTTACCTTCCAAGAGGTGACTTTCGGCTTAGGGTTTGGGGTACCCGAAAAAATCTGGTTGCTCCCTTTGGATCAAGGGTTCGGCTGCTCACTCCCCTTGCACCAAAAATCAGATTTTTGGTTCCTTTGTGGTCTCCTCACCTTGCTCGGCTACTCAAGAAAGATTAGCCCCAAATCTGAATTTTTTTCTCCCTTTTCTCACTCAAACCCGAAGGCTACTTGGAGTCAAAATCAAGCTCCAAAACTTGCATCAAATCTCACTCCTTTGCTCACCATCAAACCCGAACCTTAACCCTAATTTTACCCCAAAATTTGGTTTTCCCTTGTGTTTCCCCTGCTCCAAACCCACGGCACAAGGCTGTTGGCTGCAGAAAATTTTTCTTTTCTCTCCCCTCGGTTGCTAGCTACCCGAAGCAAGTTGGTTGGCTTGGATTTGAAAATTTTTCTGATCACTCTCTCCCTCTCCTCGGCTGTTTGTGCAGAAAATTTGCAAGATTTTGTTGCATTTTCTCATTAAAGTGAATAGAGAAATCAGCCCCCCTTTTATAGACATCTTGGAGAGCTTTTAGAAATAGATTTTGGCCCCAAAAGTTTGCAAATTTTGGCTTTCTAGCATGCTAGGTGTCCGGATTCTAGGGGGGGAGGAAGTGCAAGACAACTCATGGTGAGTTGGCATGGCTAGGTGTCTTCTTGTGATTGGTCCAACACATCCACTTTGAATAAAATATTAATTTCTTTGTGAGATATCTTAAAATTTAGGGCTTGTTTGGATAAAAATCTTTGAAACTTTGACTGTAAAAATTTAAATTCCAATACTGTAATAATTATTTTACAGTTTGGATTTTTCATAATTTCAGTCAAAAAAATCGGATTGAAGATCTTTTCTCAAATCCTTCTGCCTCGTGACTTACTGTGGCGTGTTTGATTTTTCTAAGGTGGTTTAGTTTCTAACTGTCATAAAAATTAGTTCCTGCATTATTTTTCGTAAAACGCAGATCTTAAAATTCCTTCGTCATAATTTCGGCCATTTTGGTCCAACTTTGACTTTTCGGTCAACAGTTGACTTTTTCGGTCAAAATTTTGACTTTTGTGGAATCGAGTCTGTTTCACTTCTTATTGTTCAAAAAGGCTATTTGCTTCTTCGAACAGTCATTTTTGAGTTTTATTAAGCTATAAAAACTCATAACACATATTAGAGCTCTGAAACAAGCTTTTTCATGAAATTGCATGTACTATTTACATTCAAGTTTTTACAGAAGCTAGTCACATGAAAAACTAGATCTCACAATCTACCCTCCTTAAAAATTTTCGTCCTCGAAAATTAGAACAACTCGGGGTAGTTCTTCTTCATAGCATCCTCTAGTTCCCATGTTGCTTCTTCAACACTATGGTTTCGCCATAAAACCTTGACCATAGGAATAATTCTATTCCTTAGGACCTTATCTTCTCTATCAAGAATTCGTACAGGCTTCTCTTCGTAGGTTAAATCCGTCTGAACCTCCACTGGTTCTTGGCTAAGCACGTGTGAAGGATCTGGAACATACTTCTTGAGCATTGAAACGTGAAAAACATCGTGCATGGAAGCTAATTCTGGCGGCAAGGCGAGCTTATACGCAACCTTTCCAATCCTCTTGAGGATTTCGAACGGTCCCGTATACCTTGGACTGAGCTTTCCCTTCTTGCCAAATCGCATTACTCCCTTCATAGGAGCAATTTTGATGAAAACAGCATCACCAACTTGAAATTCTAATGGTCGTCGACGCTTGTCCGCATAGCTTTTCTGTCGGCTAAACGCTACGTCGAGTCTCTGCTTAATCTTCTGAATATCTTCGGAGGTCTTTTCAATGAAGTCCGTCGTTTGCAACTGCTTTTGTCCGACTTCTTGCCAGTGAACTGGCGATCTACATTTTCGTCCATACAACGCTTCAAATGGAGCCATTCCAATTGAGGCATGATAGCTGTTGTTGTAGGAAAATTCGATCAGTGGTAGCTTTTCATCCCAATTTCCCTTGAAATCTAGGACGCACGATCTCAACATATCCTCCAAAGTCTGGATAGTTCTCTCTGACTGACCATCCGTTTGAGGGTGAAATGCTGTGCTAAACTTCAACCTTGATCCCATGGCAGCGTGTACACTCATCCAAAATCGTGACGTAAAACGTCCATCGCGGTCTGAAATGATTGATTTTGGAATTCCATGCAGTCTGACGATTTGAGCTACGTAAATCTGCGCCAATCTTTCCACTGAGTGGGTAGCTTTAATCGCAACGAAGTGGGCTGATTTTTGGTCAAACGATCTACTACAACCCAAATCGTGTCGTTTCCACTCGTAGTTCTAGGCAGTCCGACTACAAAATCCATCGTAATCTGCTCCCATTTCCACTCCGGAAGTTCTATCTTCTGTAATTCTCCTCCCGGATGGCGGTGTTCAGCCTTAACTTTCTGACAAGTTAGGCATTTTGACACAAATTCTGCAACTTGGTTCTTCATATTCGGCCACCAGTAGGTCTCCTTGAGGTCCTTGTACATCTTGGTAGCTCCTGGATGTACGGAGTACGGCGTTTGGTGTGCCTCTGTCATAACGCGTTCCTTCAAACCCTTCACGTTTGGAACACAAATCCTTCCTTTGAAGTGGAGTATACCATCATCGGAAGTCTTGAACTCTGTGCCCTTCTCATTAAACAAACGAGCCTTCAGCAAAGAAGAGTCATTTTCTTGATGGGCCTTGATGACGTCTAGCAAATCAGACTTTAACGTAAGCGAAGATAACCTTCCTGTTATTACTTCAATGTTGAAATCAGCGATCTCCTTCTGTAGAGGCTTAGGAAGTGCTTCAATGGACATCAGCGTGGCTACTGACTTCCTGCTTAATGCATCTGCTACCTTGTTAGCTTTTCCAGGGTGGTAGAGGATTTCGCAATCATAATCCTTTACGAGTTCCAACCACCGTCTTTGCCTCATATTTAACTCCTTTTGAGTAAAAATATATTTGAGACTCTGATGGTCGGTATAGATTTCGCATTTATTCCCATACAGATAGTGTCTCCATATCTTGAGGGCGAATACCACTGCTGCTAGCTCCATATCGTGAGTAGGGTAGTTCCTTTCATGATTCTTCAATTGACGCGACGCGTAGGCAACTACCTTCCCATTTTGCATCAAGACAGCTCCTAAACCATTTTTAGAAGCGTCACTGTAAATCACGAAGTTTCCTGCTTCTACATCAGGAATTATCAGCACAGGTGCACTTGTCAATTTCCTCTTAAGCTCCTGGAAATTCTCTTCACATTTCTGCGTCCACTCGTACTTCTTCTCCTTTCGAGTGAGAGCTGTAAGAGGTGCTGCTATCTTCGAAAATCCTTCGACGAATCTTCTATAGTACCCTGCTAACCCAAGAAAACTTCTAATCTCTGTGACGTTTCTGGGTGCTGGCCACGAGCTAACTGCTTCCACTTTCGTAGGGTCTACAGAAATTCCTTCTTTCGTCACCACGTGCCCCAAAAAGTGAACTTTTTCTAGCCAAAATTCACATTTCGTGAATTTAGCATACAGCTGATGTTGTCTCAACATTTGCAGTACCAGCCTCAAGTGCTGCTCATGCTCTTCCTGGGACCTCGAGTAGATCAGAATGTCATCAATGAAGACGATCACGAATTTGTCCAGGAATTCCTTAAACACTCTGTTCATCAAATCCATGAAGGCTGCTGGGGCGTTGGTTAGCCCAAAGGGCATGACCAAAATTCGTAGTGCCCATAACGTGTTCTGAAAGCTGTCTTGGACACATCTGACTCCTTGATCCGAAGTTGATGATAGCCTGATCGCAAGTCAATCTTCGAAAACACTATCGCTCCCCTAAGCTGGTCGAACAGATCATCTATCCTTGGGAGAGGATATTTGTTCTTAATCGTGATCTTGTTCAACTCACGGTAATCGATGCACATACGGAGCGATCCATCTTTCTTCTTTACAAACAAAACAGGTGCTCCCCACGGAGAGTGGCTCTGCTTGATAAACCCCTTATCTAAAAGCTCTTGTAGCTGCATTTGAAGCTCCCTGAGTTCTGCAGGTGCCATTCTGTACGGTGCCTTCGATACCGGTGCTACTCCTGGTAGTAACTCGATTTCGAACGAGATCTCACGTTCTGGCGGCAGTCCTGGTAATTCTTCTGGAAACACGTCCACATATTCTCTGATGATGGGAACGTCTTCAGGCATCAACTCCTTTTCTTGCTTCTTATCCACCATGTTCGCTAGGTATCCTTGACATCCACTAGCTAACATCTTCCAGGCTCTTACAGCTGATACGAGCTTAGTGGTGGAATTCCGAGATTGCCCATGGAAGTTAAACTCATCCTTCTCGCCTAGGTTGAACGTTATCCGGCGTCTTCGGCAGTCAATCCTAGCGTCGTGTCTGCCTAAGAAATCCATCCCCAAGATCACATCGAAATCATGGAGTTTAATTACGATGAGATCTACAGCTAATTCTCTGCCATTGATGATAACAGGAACATTTTGGATCCAGGAATTGGACCACAAAATTTCACCAGATGGTAAAGAAGCACTGAAGGGTTGTCTTATCCTATTGACACTGTCTCCTAACTTCTGAGCAAGTTCCAAGGATATGAACGAATGCGTAGCGCCAGAATCGAAAAGTGCAATCACATCATAAGTGGCGATAGAGATCTGACCTGTCACCACATGTGATGTTCCAGCTTCCGCATCTCCCTTCGTATAGGCATAGATCCTTGCTTGGGGTTCTGGGGCTTCCAGTCTGCCTATCACTGTCGCAGGTCCTTCCAATCTAGCTTGTACTGCGTGTATCTGCCGTTGGTTGGAGTTGCGATTCTGATACTGTGGTTGCTGATTCTGATACTGCTGTTGCTGGTTATTCTGAGGGCAGTTCTTCGCAAAATGTCCCTCTTTACCACAGATGTAGCAAGCATTGGATCCCTTCCTACAGACTCCTGGGTGTTTCTTCCCACAAGTCTCACATGCAGGGTAGGAGTTACTGTTGCCATCATTTCCCCGGTTATTCCTCTTCTGTTGGAAATTTTTCTGTTGCCCCTGGTTGTTAAAATTCCCCTTCCGTTTGTTCTTCCCAGATTGCTTGGGACTCTGTCCGGGGTTGCTTGCTTGTCCTCTATTACTTGCTTCCGTATTCTGTCGAGGTTGTGTCGACTTTGCAGCAGACTTCTCTTCCTTCCTGGACTTGAAAATCTGGGCTCTAGCTTCCTTGTCCCGATTAATCCAGTACTCAGCCCTGACGGCTCTGCTGACACAGTCTGACACTGTTTCAGGTGGACTACTGCCGGCACTGACTTGCTTCGCAATGTCTGTGCGGAACATTCTCATCATCAGTCGCACCTTCTCCTCTTCATTCGGTACCAGTTTTGGACATAAGCGAGCCAGTTGCTCGAATCTTCTGATTGCGTCCAGAACTGTCATGGATCCCTGGCGGAAGTTTATAAACTCGTCCTGTTGTACGGCAAGGACTTCTCTGTTGTAGTACATCGAGCGAAACTCGTACTCAAAGTCTTGCCAGGACATAGCCGTAACGTCTCTCCTCATCTGTACCGTAATCCACCAATGTCTCGCATCCTTCTTAAGAGCGAAGGAAGCGCATAGTACCTTCTCCTGCTCTGTCAGCCTCATGAAATCTAGAATGACCTGGATATCGATAAGCCAATTATCCGCGGCCATTGGATCTGTAGGCCCCTCAAACTCGGGTGCCTTCATCCTTCTGAAACGTTCATACAGCAGGTCTTCTCGTATTGCTGGCGGATCTACCGGCATGGCAGCTGGTGCCATCGGAACATACGGAGGGACTTCCGGTTGAACATTAGGTACCTGAGGTACCACTGGAGGCACTGGCTGTGGAGCTGCTTGTGCTGGGGGTGCTGGATTCATACGTTCTAACTGTTCGCGGAATCTAGCCATCTCTTGTTGTTGTTGCAGCATTTGCTGTTGCAAATTCGTCATAAGAGTCACTAGATCCGGCTGAGGCGGATCTGCGGCTGCGTTGCCTCTTGTTCGTACCATGCTTATTTTCCTACTATAGGAAACAGGCATTATCATAAGCTAATAAACTTATCATACATATCATCACATCAGCATACATATCATATCATAACATAACATAACATAATCATATCATCATACTTCATACATACTTGACATAACATGTAACATCATAACATAACTTTCATATATCCCGTGAACACACGGTCTCTTTTTGTACAATGAGCAAAAGTACATCATCATATCTTATATACTTCAAAATACATCGTACTGAACATATTTACATATTTACGGGCAGAACTTCGGATGGAAGTGTCTAACACTTTCTCATCCTACATATATGTACAACCTAATATCCGAATACATATACTATAATCGTCCTAACAAAAGAAAAACGAAAC
The DNA here is from genome assembly GCA_025413485.1 of Ficus microcarpa. Lineage (NCBI taxonomy): Eukaryota > Viridiplantae > Streptophyta > Magnoliopsida > Rosales > Moraceae > Ficus > Ficus microcarpa. The sequence continues at coordinate 9,181 of JAINRI010000652.1, forward strand.
GCGAAATCGGCCCTAGTCTAACTAGTGTCGTCGAGGGTGCTCGCGGACGTATCGGTATCGGAAAGGACTACTACAGGTGCAGGCGCGTCATCCGCTGGCTCGTCAGGATCATCAAGTGGAAACTCCTCGGATCATCCTCGTCGTCCATGTCATCCTCATCGTCACTGGAAATGTCGACAACGGGAGGGTCTTCCTGTTCCGGTGGATCTATCGGTATGACATCGTCGTCAGAAGTGTTCTCCTCGTCCATCGGGTCCTCTGCCTCTTGGGCAGGCATCTCTGGTAATGGCTCCTCGGGTCCGACCTCATACTGCGGATCCTCATCTCCAGCATCGTCAGCAACGGGATCCTGGGCCTCATCTACATGATCAGCGGCAGGTACGGTCTGAGCTATCGTCTCCGCTGCTAGTATATCATCGGTGTAGCTACCAACGGTCATCTCACGGCGGGGTGATGGTACAGACTGTCTGATGTGTGTCGGTACTCCATTCCGTAGGAGCATCAACGCCTGTAGCTCGGGCTCTGGTATATCCTGGGGAATGTAAGGAAGCATCGTCTCCTGAAATCTCCAGCAATAATGGACCATAGTCTCCCCTGGATAGGCGTGCCAGTCCTGTGACATCATCTGATAGCGTGTAAGTCGCATATCCTTATATATCGCAGGATCACGCATCGGCTCATCAGCTCCTCGTGCTGGAAGTGGACCATATCTGTTCACTACAGCTGCACGAAAATGTGCCCAAGTACGGCTAGGTAGCTGCGGCTCTCCCAATGTAACCCACCATATCCTAGCATCGCCAATCAGACATCGGCTGGCTAGGGTGACCTGTAAGTGCTCCTCGATGTGGCACATCGTGAAGATCTGCTCCATGTCATGAAGCCATATGCTGATCGATACTGATCGTCTGGTACTGTCGAAGTACTGAGGCTGCGATCGGTAGAAAGAAACTACGGCATCCCGATCCCTCTTTACTTGTGTCGTGTCCATGGTACCGCGTCTATATCACGTAACATAACCATAAACACTATAGCATAAAACCATATAGCATATAAGAAAGAAATCTAAACTTACTTGCAATGATGGAGGCGAAGTCAGGTAACTGTGAATTCGTGTCGCAAGGGAACCGCTCTGATACCAAACCTTGTAACGCCCCACCTAGCGTAGGTCGTTACCTTGCTTACTTAACATACATTCGTAAAATAAACTTAAACCCATTGTTGAAAAACACAGCGGAAAATTTTTTTTTTTTTTTTTTTTATAGCATTGACAAAACACTATAAACATAAAGTCATACTGTTTTTGCATACTAGTATATTAATTACCGGTTAATATAAAATATTTCATAATTTACATAAAACCACAAAACACGTAGCGATACCCATAATCCACTCATTCACAGTCCCTTGGCTCGCTACTCCATCTTGCATCTTTTTCATATAGCTGGTTCCTTACCTACAGCATAAACTCAAACCGTGAGCTAGAGCTCAGTAAGTACAACTCTTAAGCCGTAAAGAAAATATAGCATAAACAGGAAATACACATAGCAAGTATTGACCATGTTATGCTTTCTTATCTCTACTCATTATGGGCCCTTACCTCGTGTGTTCGTAACCGGCGCGCGACTATGAATTGGTTGGGGCGGCCAAACCTTATCCAACTCAATCCACAGTCCAACCCAACCTGGCGTGGGTGGTACGACACATCGCTTATTAACTTACTTATTCTTACTATAAGTGAACATACATTCTGTTGTCACCTTTTTGATTCTATTATTTATGCCCTAGCATAATAATCAGATTCATAACATAATCATATTGCATACATGTTAACTAACACATAGCACATAACACATCATAGACATCTAGTAATATATACTAGTAGCTTATGCTGTAGACGGTGTTGTACTTACCGTCTATCCTTGTGCTGCTTGTCTTACTCCTCTTCGAGCTTTAATTGCAGAATCCCTCCTGCTCGATCGAAGGACGTACATGAGATTTCTAATCTAGCTCATGTGGGTTTTCGGTGATATGTCCCCCCTAACATAAACCATGCATACATAAGGGTGACTACCTTAGTAGTCTTATAGATCATGCATCGTGATCTAAAAAGATACGTTGGATATCCTTCTTAAACACTTAGCCCATATTGAAAACATGTCGGGTTAGATTAACATCAACCCTTGAGCTTTGATCAACAATGTATGGGTCAACCAAGGTTAACCCTTGTGATCCTTAACGTGAATCCCTATTCGGCTTACTTAAGATTATGGGAACTAAGTCCCGATAACTCGGGTATAGATTCCCGGTTACCATGCGTCTTAACATTGTCTTGAACACTTAGCTTAAAATCCATTTACTTTGAAAACCTTAACTTAGAAACCATTTTCTTTGAAAACCTTAACTTATCATTCTTGCTTCATAAAAACACTTAGCTTTAAAACTTAATCTTATCAACTTTTTCGTAAAAATTCGTAAATCCTGCCTTATAATTTCATAAATCATTTGGGGTCGGAAACTGCTTTTGGGACAGTTTCCATACTTGAAACAACGTGATTAGCTCGAAAAACGTTTTTCCTAAAGGGTTCTATAAAATCATGCACAGAAACTCTTGAATTCCTGCGCAGTTTTGGCATTTCATTTTATAGTTAAAAATCGCTTTCGAATTTGAAAATGTTTTCTTCACGAAAGTTCTAGCCCTCAAAGAGTTCTAAAACTTTCATGTTTTGAGAAATTTCTGATTCTGTACCGATTGGTACCAGTTTTTAATTGAAAACGAGATTAACTTTGAAAACCGAGTCTTACAGACCTCTATCGGGTTTCCTTGAAAAAGAAGGCTGTTGGAGCCTTATTTTGGGAAAACTGGCCGCGTTGGCCGCTAGGAAACAACCTAGTCTACAACTTTCGTGTTTTAACTTTTTGCCCATTCGGCCTCTAAAGGCCTGTAATCCGTGTTTTACCGAAACAGCCCCCTGGAACCCGAGAGCATGTTTTGGTTCTTACATTTCTTGTTACGTCCTAAATCGCGGGTTCTAACTCGACGCCCACATCGGGAGATAATCATCAAACATGCAGCGCATTCTAACGTCCCTTAACCCTATCATACAGCCCATGTGACCATTGCAACCCAAAAATCCGAACACTAGTCCTAGGGTTGCATAACCACTAACTTAGCATTCATCACACCATTCATGCATCTTGGTTCATAAAAACATCACATACATGCATAAAACTACTTAACCTAATTTGGGGACATATTACCTACATCAAACCCTAACATGCCAATCTAGCATATCAAGCACATAGCATAATTTATGAGCATAAACATAAACCAAACCACACCTAGAATCAACCTAACCAACACTAAGCACACAAGCACATATGAGGCAGCCATCAAAAACACATATAGGAGCTTATGCCTTACACAATTTTGCTTGAATACACATAAATCACATGCTTAAAAACTCATTTAAACTTGTGAAAAGCTTTTAAAAATTTTACCTTCCAAGAGGTGACTTTCGGCTTAGGGTTTGGGGTACCCGAAAAAAATCTGGTTGCTCCCTTTGGTTCAAGGGTTCGGCTGCTCACTCCCACGCACCAAAAATCAATTTTTGGTTCCTTGTGGTCTCCTCACCTTGCTCGGCTACTCAAGAAAGATTAGCCCCAAATCTGAATTTTTTTCTCCCTTTTCTCACTCAAACCCGAAGGCTACTTGGAGTTCAAAATCAAGC
>JAINRI010000653.1:0-26583 GCA_025413485.1 Ficus microcarpa
CAACCGAATTTCCTATTAGCCGAACTTTGCATGCAATCTAAGAGGCATTCTTAAACTTACTCATAAATTAAAGCTTAACTTAATACCTAATAGAAAGGGTATAAAACAGCAAAGGTTACCTTGGTTCTTGAGAAACTCGAGTAGAACTAAAGCCGAGAATCCTCTAGACACTCTAAGGATGCTATCTCCGGTTTCTCCTTCAAACTCTAAGCTCACTTTTCTCTTGGTTTCTTCTCCTCACAAGGCTCGGTTTTTATAAGTGGGATAAAGATAAAACAGCTCTTATACAAGCTTTTCTAAAGTCTCTTCAAGGTTCAACCTTCACCTATTTATAGGTGAGACCATAAGCTTTAAAATGTCAAAGTGTCATAAGCTAGTGCATGCCTTCCATGAGGTGTCCGAAATAGGCTTAGTCTTTTGACAAGTCATCCCTCAAAATTTCTTGTGATTCTTAGAGACTTTGAGGTGTCTTCCTAAGAGTAAGCAATGGCTATGTGTCACCCTTGGAACATTCGGTGATTAGGGTTGAAACATGCAGCCCATTGGAGTGAAACATAAGCAAGACAACACTACCTACTAGTCTACTAATTGGTGTAAAGGTGGCAATCTTTTAGGATGACAACCGACCAAGTAGTTGCCATTGCATACTAACTTTCATTCTTAGGCTCCTTGGTGCTAGATGTCATGCCTTGATTGGTTGATTATGAGGTGCATAATGCATGCATACTTTTGACAAGAATCTAAGCTTCATGATTGACCTTTTCAAACTATTATGCATGGTTTGTCAACCCTTTGTGTGTGTCCGGCTAAGGGTGGTGGATTGATGCATGAATTTGCTAAACACATGCAAGCTTTACACTCTTATTTTTCAGCTTTAATAAGAGGTGGCTGCTCCCTAAGAAGTTCGGCCATGACTTGGCATTCATGGATCAACTTAGGTGCTAAGTATACATAGCTATGTTCTTATAGCTTCTAGCTAGTGTGAGGTGTCAAGTCATCATAAGTCCTACACTTTCCATTATTTGATAAAAGGTTCATAGAACCGAATTTCTCACTTCCTAAACCAATAGATAAAAGGCTTCTAGATTGCCAAGTGTCTAAACCGAAACATGCATTCTAACTCTAACTAATTGGTTCATTGATTTCTAACTAAACTAACTAATCTAACTAAGTATATGATTGATCTTCGGCTTGTGTAAGATCATGGAATATCTATTCCTTGCTTATTCACACATCTAATGACTAATTAAATTCATAACTTAAAACTTTTCCTAAGTTTACATTTTGACCCCAAACGGTAACATTTCTTACATGTAGGTCCCTAGGAGCTAGCCGACTCCTAGTAATGACACTTGTCCTTAATCCATCTTTTGTCATTACTTATGAAACCAATAATTATCCCATAAAACCAAATGTGGTATGTTATCTAATTCTATCTTACATAATGGTCTCATAGCTTTTCTACATATTATCTTAATCATAATTTAGGTCATGTAAATTCATCATTGACCTATATAGGTTTTCAAAGAAACCCAATCTCACCTTCCTTCTATAAAAGGCTCGAATCATACATTCATACTAAATTTTTTAATCTTAGACTTTCAAAAATTCAATAATGTGCAATTAATCATAACATATACCATCACATAACTTATGCACTTAAAATTTGAATCTCCTTAAAAAGGAAAACATGCATTCATAAAATGTTTGTTATTACAACGTAGTTGAACCCAAATTTCTTGAAGATTTCGGATAACAACCTGTTCTTTTTTTTTTTTTTTTTTTGGAACCTCGTCCATTTTCCTCTATTGCATCTTCTTTTGACGGTCTGGATTTTATTTTATAGAATCTGCAGCATCGATCCAAATCATGACTAACTAAAGGAATATTTGTCCCAATGAAATTTCGTCTCCAAGCAGTACCTAGTAAACCTAGTTCAACCACAAATTTCATGAAGATATTGGATAACAACTTGTTTTTATTTTTATTTTTTTTATTTTTATTTTTTTATTGAACCTCTTCTATTTTCCTCTACAGCATCATCTCTTGGTGTTCTTTATTTTGTTTTACAGAATCTGCAGCATCGGTCCAAACGATGACCAAGTAAAGGAATAGTTGTCCCATAGAACTTTCGTCTCCTAGCAGTACCTAGTAAACCTAGTTAAACCCTAATTTCTCGAAGATTTCGGACAACAACCTGTTTGTTTTTTTTTTTGTTTTTTTTATTTTTTTTTTTGTGTGAACCTCCTCTGTTTCCCTCTTCTACATCTTCATTTCGTGGTCTGGATTTTGTTTAATAGAATCTGTTGCACCGGTCCAAACGACAACAAACTAAAGGAATAGTTGTCCCAAGGAAATTTCATCACCTAGTAGCGCCGAGCAAACCTAGTCAAACCCTAATTTCATGAAGATTTCGGATAACAACCTTTTTTTTTTTTTTTTTTTTGGGAACCTCCTCCGTTTTTCGCTTCTGCATCTTCTTTTCGTGTTCCGGATTTTGCTTAATAAAATCTGCAGCACCGGTCTAAACGAAGACTAAGTAAAGGAATAATTGTCCAAAGGAAATTTCGTATCCTAGCAGTACCAAGTAAACCTAGTTGAACCCAAATTTCTTGAAGATTTTGAATAACAACTTGTTTTTTTTTTTTTTTTTGGTGAACCTCCTCCATTTTCCTCTAGTGCATCTTCTTCTGATGGTCTGGATTTTGTTTTATAGAATCTGCAGCATCGGTCCAAACGATGACTAACTAAAGGAATAGTTGTCCCAAAGAAATTTCGTTTCCAAGCAGTACCTAGTAAACCTAGTTGAACCCAAAGTTCTCTAAGATATTGGATAACAACTTTTTTTTTTTTTTTTTTTGTGAACCTTTTCTATTTTCCTCTACGGCATCTTCTTTTGGTGTTATGGATTTTGTTTTACAAAATCTGCAGCATCGGTCCAAACGATGACTAACTAAAGGAGTAGTTGTCCCAAGGAAATTTCGTCTCCTAGCAGTACCTAGTTAAACCCTAATTTCTTGAAGATTTCAAACAACAACCTGTTTTTTTTTTTTTTTTTGTTAACCTCCTCCGTTGTCCTCTTCTGCGTCTTCTTTTTGTGGTCCGGATTTTGTTTAATAGAATCTGTTGCACCGGTCCAAACGACAACTAACTAAAGGAATAGTTGTGCCGAGGAAATTTCATTTCCTAGCAGCACCGAGTAAACCTAGTTAAATCCTAATTTCTTGAAGATTTCAGATAACAACCTGTTTTTTTTTTTTTTTTTTTTTTGGGAACCACCTCCTTTCTCCACTTCTGCATCTTCTTTTCATGGTCTGGATTTTGTTTAACAGAATCTGCAGCACCAGTCCAAACGATGACTAACTAAAGGAATAGTTGTCCCAAGAAAATTTCGTCTCCTAGCAGTACCTTGTAAACCTAGCTAAACCCTAATTTCTTGAAGATTTTGGATAATCGCTTTTTTTTTTGTTTTTTTTTTTTTTTTTGTGAGCCTCCGTTCTCCAATTCTGCATCTTCTTTTCGTGGTCTGGATTTTGTTTTACAGAATCTGCAGCAGCGGTCCAAACGATGACCAACTAAAGGAATAGTTGTCCCAAGGAAATTTCATCTCCGAGCAGTACCTAGTAAACCTAGTTAAACCCTAATTTCTTGAAGATTTCGGACAACAACCTGTTTGTTTTTTTTTTTTTTTTTTTTTTTCTTTGTGTGAACCTCCTCCGTTTTCCTCTTCTACATCTTCATTTCGGGGTCTGGATTTTGTTTAATGGAATCTATTGCACCAGTCCAAACGACAACTAACTAAAGGAATAGTTGTCCCAAGGAAATTTTATCACCTAGCAGCGCCGAGTAAAGCTAGTGAAACCCTAATTTCATGAAGATTTCGGATAACAACCTTTTTTTTTTTGTTTTTTTTGGGAACCTCCTCCGTTTTTCGCTTCTGCATCTTCTTTTCGTGTTTCGGATTTTGCTTAATAGAATCTGCAGCACCGGTCCAAACGAAGACTAACTAAAGGAATAGATGTCCCAAGGAAATTTCGTCTCCTAGCAGTACCTAGTAAACGTAGTTGAACCCAAATTTCTTGAAGATTTCGGATAACAACCTGTTTTTTTTTTTTTTTTTTGTTTTTTTTGGGAACCTCCTCCATTTTCCTCTATTGCATCTTCTTTTGACGGTCTGGATTTTATTTTATAGAATCTGCAGCATCGGTCCAAATCATGACTAACTAAAGGAATATTTGTCCCAATGAAATTTCGTCTCCAAGCAGTACCTAGTAAACCTAGTTCAACCACAAATTTCTTGAAGATATTGGATAACAACTTGTTTTTTTTTTTTTTTTTTTTATTTTTATTTTTTATTGAACCTCTTCTATTTTCCTCTACTGCATCATCTTTTGGTGTTCTGATTTTGTTTTACAGAATCTGCAGCATCGGTCCAAACGATGACCAACTAAAGGAATAGTTGTCCCAAGGAACTTTCGTCTCCTAGCAGTACCTAGTAATCCTAGTTAAACCCTAATTTCTTGAAGATTTCGGACAACAACCTGTTTTTTTTTTTTTTTGTTTTTTTATTTTTTTTGTGTGAACCTCCTCTGTTTCCCTTTTCTACATCCTTCATTTCGTGGTCTGGATTTTGTTTAATAGAATCTGTTGCACCGGTCTAAACGACAACTAACTAAAGGAATAGTAGTCCCAAGGAAATTTCGTCTCCTAGTAGCACCTAGTAAACCTAGTTAAACCCTAATTTCATGAAGATTTCGGATAACAACCTTTTTTTTTTTTTTTTTTTTGGAACCTCCTCCGTTTTTCGCTTCTGCATCTTCTTTTCGTGGTCTGGATTTTGCTTAATAGAATCTGCAGCACCGGTCCAAACGATGACTAACTAAAGGAATAGTTGTCCCAAAGAAATTTCGTCTTCCTAGCAGTACCTAGTAAACCTAGTTGAACCCAAAGTTTCTTAAGATTTTGGATAACAACCTTGTTTTTTTTTTTTTTTTTTTGTGAACCTCTCCATTTTCCTCTACTGCATCTTCTTTTGGTCTGGATTTTGTTTTACAAAATCTGCAGCATCGGTCCAAACGATGACTAACTAAAGGAATAGTTGTCCCAAGGAAATTTCGTCTCCTAGCAGTACCTAGTAAACCTAGTTAAACCCTAATTTCTTGAAGATTTTGTACAACAACCTGTTTGTTTTTTTTTTTTTTTTTTTTTTTTTTTTGTGAACCTCCTCCGTTTTCCTCTTCTGCATCTTCTTTTCGTGGTCCGGATTTTGTTTAGTAGAATCTGTTGCACCGGTCCAAACGACAACTAACTCAAAGGAATAGTTGTCCCGAGGAAATTTCGTCTCCTAGCAGCACCGAGTAAACCTAGTTAAATCCCTAATTTCTTGAAGATTTCAGATAACAACCTGTTTTTTTTTTTTTTTTTTTTTTTGGGAACCACCTCCTTTCTCCTCTTCTGCATCTTCTTTTCATGGTCTGGATTTTGTTTATCAGAATCTGCAGCACCAGTCCAAACGATGACTAACTAAAGGAATAGTTGTCCCAAGAAAATTTCGTCTCCTAGCAGTACCTTGTGAACCTAGCTAAACCCTAATTTCTTGAAGATTTTGGATAACCGCCTTTTTTTTTTTTTTTTTTTTGTGAACCTCCGTTTTCCAATTCTGCATCTTCTTTTCGTGGTCTGGATTTTGTTTTACAGAATCTGCAGCATCGGTCCAAACGATGACCAACTAAAGGAATAGTTGTCCCAAGGAAATTTCGTCTCCTAGCAGTACCTAGTAAACCTAGTTAAACCCTAATTTCTTGAAGATTTTGGACAACAACCTGTTTGTTTTTTTTTTTTTTTTGTTTGTGTGAACCTCCTCCGTTTTCCTCTTCTGCATCTTCATTTCGTGGTCTGGATTTTGTTTAATGGAATCTGCTGCACCGGTCCAAACGACAACTAACTAAAGGAATAGTTGTCCCGAGGAAATTTCATCTCCTAGCAGCACCTAGTAAACCTAGTTAAACCCTAATTTCATTGAATTTTCGGATAACAACCTGTTTTTTTTTTTTTTTTTTTTTTTTTTTTTTGGGAACCTCCTCCGTTTTCCTCCTTCTGCATCTTCTTTCGTGTCTGGATTTTGCTTAACAGAATCTGCAGCACCGGTCTAATCGAAGACTAACTAAAGGAATAGATGTCCCAAGGAAATTTCGCCTCCTAGCAGTACCTAGTAAACGTAGTTAAACCCTAATTTCTTGAAGATTTCGGATAACAACCTGTTCTTTTTTTTTTTTTTTTTTTTTTTTTGGGAACCTCCTCCATTTTTCTCTATTGCATCTTCTTTTGATGGTCTGGATTTTATTTTAATAGAATCTGCAGCATCGGTCCAAATCATGACTAACTAAAGGAATATTTGTCCCAATGAAATTTCATCTCAAGCAGTACCTAGTAAACCTAGTTCAACCACAAATTTCTTGAAGATATTGGATAACAACCTGGTTTTTTTTTTTTTTTTTTTTTTTTTGTTTTGTGAGCCTTTTATTTTCCTCTACTGCATCTTCTTTTGGTGTTATGGATTTTGTTTTACAAAATCTGCAGCATCGGTCCAAACGATGACTAACTAAAGGAGTAGTTGTCCCAAGGAAATTTCGTCTCGTAGCAATACCTAGTAAACCTAGTTAAACCCTAATTTCTTGAAGATTTCGGACAACAACCTGTTTTTTTTTTTTTTTTTTTTGTTTTTGTTTTTTTGAACCTCCTCCGTTTTCCTCTTCTGCATCTTCATTTCGTGGTCTGGATTTTGTTTAATAGAATCTGCAGCACCGGTCCAAACGACAACTAACTAAAGGAATAGTTGTCCCAAGGAAATTTCGTCTCCTAGCAGCACCTAGTAAACCTAGTTAAACCCTAATTTCTTGAAGATTTCGGATAACAACCTGTTTTTTTTTTTTTTTTTTTTTTTTTTTGGGAACCACCTCTTTTCCTCTTCTGCATCTTCATTTCATGGTCTGGATTTTGTTTAACAGAATCTGCATTGCACCAGTCTAAACGATAACTAACTAAAGAAATAGTTGTCCCAAGGAAAATTTCGTCTCATAGCAGTAAACCTAGTTAAACCCTAATTTCTTGAAGATTTTGGATAACAACCTTTTTTTTTTTTTTTTTTTTTTTGTGAACCTCCGTTTTTCCTCTTCTGCATCTTCATTTCGTGGTCTGGATTTTGTTTAATAGAATCTGCTGCACCGGTCCAAACGATGACTAACTAAAGGAATAGTTGTCCCAAGGAAATTTCGTCTCCTAGCAGTACCTAGTAAACCTAGTTAAACCCTAATTTCTTGAAGATTTTGGACAACAACCTGTTTTTTTTTTTTTTCTTGTGTGAACCTCCTCCGTTTTCCTCTTCTACATCTTCATTTCGGGTCTGGATTTTGTTTAATAGAATCTGTTGCACCAGTCCAAACGACAACTAACTAAAGGAATAGTTGTCCCAAGGAAATTTTATCACCTAGCAGCACCGAGTAAAGCTAGTGAAACCCTAATTTCATGAATATTTCGGATAACAACCTTTTTTTTTTTTTGTTTTTTTTGGAACCTCCTCCGTTTTTCGCTTTCTGCATCTTTTTCGTGTTTCGGAATTGCTTAATAGAATCTGCAGCACCGGTCAAACAAAGACTAACTAAGGAATATTATCCCAAGAAATTTCGTCTTCTAGTAGTACCTAGTAAACGTAGTTAAACCCTACAGTGTTGAAGATTTCGGATAACAACCTGTTTTTTTTTTTTTTTTTTTTTGGGAACCTCCTCCATTTTCCTCTTCTGCATCTTCATTTCGTGGTCTGGATTTTGTTTAATAGAATCTGCAGCACCGGTCCAAATGATGACTAACTAAAGGAATAGTTGTCCCAAGGAAATTTCGTCTCCTAAGCAGCACCAAGTAAACCTAGTCAACAAACCCTTTCTTGAAGATTTCGGATAACAACTTGTTTTTTTTTTTTTTTTTTTTGGGAACCTCCTCAATTTTCCTCTTCTGCATCTTCATTTCGTGGTCTGGATTTTGTTTAATAGAATCTGCAGCACCGATCCAAACGATAACTAATTAAAGGAATAGTTGTCCCAAGGAAATTTCGTCTCCTAGCAGTACCTAGTAAACCTAGTTAAACCCTAATTACTTGAAGATTTTGGACAACAACCTGTTTTTTTTTTTTTTTTGTTTTTTGGGAAACCTCCACCGTTTTCCTCTTCTGCACCTTCATTTCGTGGTCTGGATTTTGTTTAATAGAATTCTGCAGCACCGGTCCAAACGATGATAACTAACTAAAGGAATAGTAGTCCCGAGGAAATTTCGTCTCCTAGCAGTACCTAGTAAACCTAGTTAAACCCTAATTTTTTGAAGATTTCAGATAACAACCTGTTTTATTTTTATTTTTTTTTTTTTGGGAACGTCCTCCGTTTTCCTCTTCTGCATCTTCATTTCATAGTCTGGATTTTGTTTAATAGAATCTGTTACACCAATCTAAACGACAACTAACTAAAGAAATAGTTGTCCCAAGGAAATTTTGATTCCTCGCAGCACCAAGTAAACCTTGTTAAACCCTAATTACTTGAAGATTTTGGACAACAACCTTTTTTTTGTTTTTTTTGGAAACCTCCACCGTTTTCCTCTTCTGCATCTTCATTTCGTGGTCTGGATTTTGTTTAATAGAATCTGTTGCACCGGTCTAAACGACAACTAACTAAAGAAATAGTAGTCCCAAGGAAATTTCGACTCCTAGCAGCACCAAGTAAACCTTGTTAAACCCTAATTTCTTGAAGATTTCGTATAACAATCTTTTTTTTTTTTTGTGAACCTCCTCCGTTTTCCTCTCCTGCATCTTCATTTCGTGGTCTGGATTTTGTTTAATAGAATCTGTTGAACCAATCCAAACGACAACTAACTAAAGAAGTAGTAGTCCCAAGGAAATTTCATCTCCTAACAGCACCGAGTAAACCTAGTTAAACCCTAATTTCTTGAAGATTTTGGACAACAACCTGTTTTCTTTGTTTTTTTTTTTTTTTGGGATACCTCCTCAATTTTCCTCTTCTGCACCTTTATTTCGTGGTCTGGATTTTGTTTAATAGAATCTGTTGCACCGGTCTAAACGACAACTAACTAAAGTGTCACGCCCCGACTTATGGCCGCCAAATCCACGCGGTGTCCAACCGCGCGAACCTGGAGCGTTCGGTCCGTGACATTACTTAACTTACTTGCTTGATTGAAAAATATAAAGTTACCCAAATTTTAGAGTAAATTTTTTTTTTCTTCTTTTCTAAAAATTGTGAACTGGAAACTTCTATTGCGGAAATCATAAAACTTTAACACAAGTTAAACTGAACTTAAAAACTATTTTTCTTTTATAAAACCTTAACTGATTCTGATGTATTCACAGAGTACTGAGCTTTCACCTGAGCAGAAAGCTCCATACATACATAACTGAACTGGAACATACATGCATACATGTTGAAATATAATGAAAACACAATTTCATTTCAAACGCATTTCGGAAACCCCGTAGCAGTCCATACCCACGTTTCACATTCTGTTGCGCCATCTCTCCACAGCTTGTATCAGGAAGTGCCGGTAGGAAACTTACCTACAGCATGAACGTAAGTAATGAGCTAAAAAGCTCAGTAAGCACAACATCCTATCCGCATGCAACTAATGCACAAAAACGTGAACCAATTATGATTTATTTTAAAATCAATTATGGTTTCTCTACTGAACTGATCTTATCTTATCTTGCTACGATAACATGTGTGTATGTACTTCGGTACGTAACCATGGAGTGATTGAAGGCGGTCCGACCATACCAACTTAAACCATGAAACACAAAGTTTAACATGGAGTAGTGGAGGCAGCCCTTCCATATCAAGTCAAACCATGGAACGCGCCATTTTAACTTACCACGGAGGCAACGTCAGTACAACACAACATGTCCTACTTAGCTTAACTCATATCTTACCATCTGACTTATTTTTAGTGGGCATGCTTCGTGATGCGATAAAACCGAACATAAACATAACATGCATCTGCATACATACTAACTTATCAATTAACGTGGATGACATACATGCATCATGACATAACATCATACATGGATATACTGCATACATACTACATGACATACTGCATACTGAACATGAGCTTACATGACATACTTACTGCATAACCTACTGCATACATACATAACATACGGCATACTTAACACATAAACATATTGCATAACATAACATACTACTACATAGCATACTACATATCATCATAAATCATGACATCCTATTCATGCAACTAACATGTGTTCATGCTGTAGGCGGAATTGTACTTACCTTTCCGTCATACATTCTTGCTTAACTGTCCCTTCCTAGTGCTGTTCCACTCCTGGTACAGCTGCAGGTTCTGCCTGCTTGACAAGGACATGATCTACTTAGACTCGTGAAAATGCTGGTAATCTAACCAACATGTCTACATGATCTTGGTTGTATGTCCCCTTATGTGCAAAGCATCTAACTTGGTTACTCTTGGTAACCTGGCGTGCCAAGCCAAACTAAACCTCTAAAGGTTACTTATCTTAATCAGAAACTATCGGGTCATACCTGATAACCCTTTAGCTGAGCTTAACGGTATCCTTTAGGGTTACTTTGGATAACCCTTAAGGATAAACTAAACCCATACTATTAGTTAACCAAAAGTCAACTAAAGTCAACCTTAGTCAACGGCGGTCAACTATGGTCAACCCTCTAAGGTCAACCTCTCGGGTCTCGGGCTTGACCCGGCAACTTGGGTCTAACACCCGGTTACCACACGTGAACTAATCGTACGCTAAAACATAGCTTGAAACTCACATTTCCTTTCTTGGAAAACACTTAGGGAGAAATCCCAAAATTTACATTTCGTGTAAAAATTCATAACTTGAGTCATAAAATCCAAACTCTTGGTTTTATGCTTTGTAAATTCATTTTAGGTCGAAAACCGTCATTGGAACGATTTTCCGAGTCAAAACACTTGTTTAAGGTTGAAAAACCAATTTTCTAAAATCATTTGTTAAACTTGTGGTGCAGGGATTTCGGATTCCCTGAGCACCCTTCATAAAACAATTTTCGTTTTAAAATCGGTACGGAATCTGAAAAAGTTTTCTTCACGAAAGTTCTAGCTCTCAAAAAATGCTAAAACTTTTGTGTTTTACAAAATTCCTAATTCGGCCTAGTTTCGTACCAGTTTTGAGTTGAAACTGGCTGACTCCTGGAACGAACTGGGTCTGGGGGCTTAAATGCTTAGCCACGGGTTTTGACATTTTTGAAAGCCATTGGAGCCTTATTTTGGAAAACGGCTCACGAAGCCCCCTAGAAAAAGTTGTTTTAGACAACTTTCATGTTTTACGTTTTCCCAAATTCGGCCTCTAAAGGCCTGTTATTTTTCGTTTACGAAAACTGGACAGACTTGAAACCGAACCTGCCAGTTTCGTGTTTAAATTGTTTTTACGCATCCTACTTCGGAAGCTAACTCAACCGATCACTCGGGAGCCTAATTAGACAACATGCAACGTTAACTAACGTCCCACATGTGTTGACATGTCATCCCAACATGGCCATGCAAACCAATCCGGAACTACTAAACCCTAGGTTTGCATATGTTCTAGGGTTGCATCACATGAAATTAAACCAAAACATGCAACACCGAAATTAAATCTAACGTTTTAGCATACAAGCCTTACTCGGCTACACCTAGGGCAGGGACATTACTAACCATACAACCATGCAAACTAGGAAATCATGCATCATAAAACATATCACATAAACCTAAAATCATGCATACTAAACTAGCTAGCCATACACCCTAAATCAAGCATCACACCCTAACTAGGCATTAACCAAAAATTAATGAGCTTATGCCCTTACATTTCATTGCTTAAATACACATTAAATTTCCAAATTTAATGCTTAAACCAAAGCTTAGGGTTAGGGTTTACCTCTTGGAAATTTTCGGCAATTTGGTTCCACTATGGAAGCCGAACTTCCTTGATTCCTCTTGGCTGCCTTTGCAGCCGAAAATCTCCCACCAAAGGGGTTCCATTTTCAGCCATGCATACACAAACATAACCATGATTATCCATCCAATCTTGCATGGAAAATTTAACTTAAAATTCAAGGATCTACCTTGACTTACCCATGGGTTGATTAGGGCTCATGGATCCGAAAATCATCCCTTGTTTTGGCTGCTCTCTTGCTCGGTTTTGGGCTCCAAAATTGCACCAAAATTTTCACCATTCTTGGTGAATTTTCTCAGCCAAAGCCGAGCCTCTTGGCTGTCCAAACCCACGAAAAAAAACTGCTCCTTCTTGGCCGAAATCAGCCACCCACCAAGCACCAAATCCTTCTTGGCTCCATGGTTGGTTTCTCCTTCTTCTTGCTCGGCACACTCCATGGTTGGACCCGAAAATTTTCTTCACTTTTCTTCTCTCCTCCATGCACGGTTGCTGACCATGAAATCTGGAAAAATTTTCCAGATTTCCTCCTTTGGTTCATGCTCAAAGCCGAGCACTCCATGGAGGATCACATGAGATTTTTTTCCAACTTTTTCTCTTGCTCTTTCTCTTCCTCTTGGCACTCGGATTTTTCTGAAGAAAAAGAGCCATAATCTAGCTGCTTTTCTCCATTTTTCAGCAGCAAAAATCAGTCCACAAGGGGTCTATTTATAGGCATTTTTCAAACTTTTGAAAATTGCATTTTAACCCCTAACTTTTCAATTTTTTTGCTTTCTCCCCAAGGTGGCCGGCTGTAATCTGATCAGCAACAGCTGGTTTTGCTGACCTCATGGCTGACCTCACTTGCTTACATCATCGCTTACCTCACAATTTTCTAAAATTGCACTTTTGCCCCCAAAAATGGAAATTCTTGCAAAAATGCCCTCTAGGTGTCCGATTGTCCTAAAAATCAACACACCCATCCTATTTTATGATTTCATCATCTTGGTGACTTCATATGCTCATATCGTCAAATTTCTAAAATTTACACTTTTGCCCCAAAAGTGAAAATTTTTGCATTTATGCCCTTAAACTTCATAATTGGCCATAATGCTTGCTTTTCAAGTAAATATTATTCTTTTCATAATTTTATGTGATTTTCTCATACTTGAATCACATATTTTCTAAAATTACGTTTTTGCCCCGAAAGACAAAATCCTTGCATTTTCACCCCCAAAAGTGGCCGGTTCTTATTCTTTCTTGCAAGGCAAGTCATTGCCTTATTGTGACTTCATCTAACGACGCCACTGAACGTACTTCACATATTTTCCAAAATTTACACTTTTGCCCCAAAAGTGAAAATTTTGACATTTTTGCCCTTTGACTTTGACCTTTCCTTTTGGGTGACTTCTTGACTAAAAATGTCATTCTTGACCTTAACTAATGCTGGGGATGCTTGATTTCTAGGGTGTTTCTTATTTTCTACTGTCTACTTGGGCTATCTCGCCCATACTGACATATTTTGCAGTATTTTCTCATACTGCATCATTTTCCACTGTCGAGTCAACCGTTGACCACTTTTGGTCAAACTTTGACTTTCTTGGTCAAAGTTGACTTTTTCGGTCAAACTTTGACTTTTTCGGAACTGCGTCCTATTTCGTCATTTTTGACCTGAAAGGGCGTTTTCTAACCTTAAAAATCTGTTCTAAGTCTTATTGAGCCATAAGACTTCGTAAAACGTGTGAAAAACTCTCAACTGAGTTTTTCCGTAAACATCTCACATATGCTCATAATTCCTATTTTAGAAGGAAAAATGGCAACATGAAATTCTAGGTATCACATAAAGAAATAGTAGTCCCAAGGAAATTTCGACTCCTCGCAGCACCAAGTAAACCTTGTTAAACCCTAGTTTCTTGAAGATTTCGGATAACAACCGTTTTTTTTTTTTTGAAAACCTCCTCCGTTTTCCTCTTCTGCATCTTCATTTCGTGATCTAGATTTTATTTAATAGAATTTGCAACACCGGTCCAAACGATGACTAACTAAAGGAATTGTTGTCCCAAGGAAATTTCGTCTTCTAGCAGTACCTAGTAAACCAAGTTGAATCCTAATTTCTTGAAGATTTTGGACAACAACCTGTTTTTTTTTTTTTTTTTTTTTTTTTTTGGGAACCTCCTCCATTTTCCTCTACTGCATCTTCATTTGATGGTCTGGAATTTGTTTTATAGAATCTGTTGCTCCGGTCAAACGATAACTAACTAAAGAAATAGTAGTCCCAAGGAAATTTCGTCTCCTAGTAGCACCGAGTAAACCTAGTTAAACCCTAATTTATTATTAACTAGTTTTGTTTTTGGTTTTTGGTTATATTTTCTTAAATGAGGAGCTACGAAGCAGCAAACATCAAGTGCATTCGCAAAATGAGGGCAAGATGGAAAAGGCAGCCGAAGAAGAGGTCCAAAGGGAGGCTAAACAAGAGGCATTAAGAAAGAGAGAAGCTATGTTCCAAGTATCATGAAAGGTACGTTTGAAAGGCGTTTTGAAACCAAACTTGGTATTGGTAGTCATAGTATTTCTATGTTGTTTTATATGTGCTATTGCTCTCTTTATTTTATCAAACCAAGTATTTCAGAATTTGCACCTTATGCCTTAATTATTGCTTTAATATTTCTATCTTATTATTAGTGTTTCTTCTTGCTTCCGATTATTGATCTTCTTTTACTTCTTAGAATTTATGTGAACTCATCATGTATGTCGGATAGGAGTATAAACTTTGCTGCAAATAAATACTGTCTCGTTTATTTTTTCTTCTTTTTGGTTGTGTGTGATTTCTTCGTATTGGAACCGAGAGATTCCGATTATTGATCTCCTTTTACTTAGAATTTATGTGAACTCATCGTGCATGTTGGATAAAGCAATGTCAATTGTCTCTCTCTTTTTTCTTGCAATTCATGTAGTGAACTTTTTATTAGGAGTATGGATTGCGTGTGTTTACTTCGTATCGGAACCAAGAGATTCCGATCATTCATCTCCTTTTACTTCTTAGAATTTATGTAAACTTTGTTGCAAATAATTATTGTCTCGTCAAAATGTCGTCGATAAAGACAATGACGAACTTATCCAAGTAGTCCTTAAATACTCGATTCATCAGATCCATGAAGGCTGCTGGAGCGTTTGTCAGTCCGAACGGCATCACAAGGAACTCGTAGTGTCCATATCGAGTGCGAAACGCCGTCTTCGGAACATCTCCTTCCTTGATTCGGAGCTGGTGATATCCCGATCGTAGATCAATCTTTGAAAAGATGGAGGCTCCTTTCAGTTGGTCGAACAGATCGTCGATCCTGGGCAAAGGATAATTGTTCTTGATGGTGATCTTGTTCAATTCCCGATAGTCGATGCACATTATAAGAGTGCCGTCCTTCTTCTTAACAAACACACCGGGGCTTCCCATGGTGAATAACTCTGTCTGATGAATCCTTTATCCAGTAGCTCCTTCAACTGAACTTGCAATTCTTTGAGTTCAGTAGGCGCCATCCTATACGGTGCCTTGGACACGGGTGCCGATCCTGGAAGCAACTCAATCTCAAAAGAGATTTCTCGATCTGGTGGCAATCCTGGCAAATCTTCAGGAAAAACGTCCACAAATTCCTTGACTATCAGTACATCTTCCGGCTTACTTTCGGTCTCTTGTGTCTTGTCTAGCATGTTGGCTAGAAATCCCGTGCATCTTTCCGCCAATAATTTTCTAGCCTTTAGCGCAGAGATAAACATCTTTGGCTGTTTCGAGGTCGATCCTCGAAAGATGAATTCCTTATCTCCCACTGGCTTAAACGTAACGGCACGACGCTGGCAGTCGATAACCGCGTTGTACTTTCCCAGGAAGTCCATACCCAGGATTATGTCGTAGTCGTATAGGTCAATGACGATCAAGTTGACGTACATCTCTCTACCGCATATGATTATTGGAACATGGCGTATCCAATAATCAGAAAACAGAATTTCCCCGGAGGGCAAAGCAGTACGAAAGGTTCCTCCAATTTTCTCATTATCTCTACCTAGTTTCTTAGCAAACCTAGGTGATGTGAATGAATGCGTAGCTCCAGAGTCAATCAACACATAAGCATCTTGTTGGGCAATAAGAAGCTGACCTGTCACCACCGTGGACGGTCCAGCTTGAGCATCCTTCTTTGTATAGGCGTAGATGCGTCCTTGCGGTTCTGGAGCTTCAGCTCGGCCCTGAGGGATTGCAGGTCTTTCCAGCTTCATCTGGGCGGCATGCAATTGACTTCCCTGACCCCTCTGATAATTCTGCTGGTGCTGGACATTTGCATTGCAATTCTTGGCAAAGTGGCCTTCTTTGCCACACAGGTAGCAGCGGTTTGTCCCTGCCCGGCAGTCTCCCGAGTGCTTTCTTCCACATTTCTGGCAAGGGGGAGTTCCACTGTTGTCAGGGGCAATCTTCTTCTGGGGAGGATTCTGTTGGCTCCCTTGCCCTCTAGCATTCCACTTTCTTTTCTGCTGGGGGTTGCCATACGGCTTGTTGCTGCTGCGTTGGCCAGAAGATCCTCCTTGACCTTTCTGCTACGATGGTTGGCCTGGTTTGGTCTGACTCTGCCTGGCTAGGGCCTTCTCCTCATTCCTTTCCTTAAAGAACTGGGCTCGTTGTGCCTTGTTCTGACCGACCCAATATTCGGCTCGAACTACTCGACTGACGCACTCGGCGACAGTGAGCGGTGGGTGGGGGCCACTGCTGATAATCACTACTAAGTCCGGCCGGAACATTCTCATCATTTTTCTTACTTTGTCCCTCTCGGAACTGATGAGTTGAGGGCAGAGACGGGCGAGTTGTTCAAACTTTCTCACGGCTTCAGCCACAGACAAATTTCCCTGACGGAAATTGGCGAATTCGTCTTGCTGAGTTTCCATTACTTCTGTGTTGAAGTACTTCTCACGAAACTCCTCAACAAAGTCGTCCCATGTCATCTGGTTGACGTCCCGTCTGATTTAAACCGTTTCCCACCATAACCGGGCGTCTTTCTTCAACATAAAGGACGCGCAAAGGACTCTCTCTCTATCATCGAGCCCTAAGAAGTTCAGGGAAACTTGAAGGTCGATGAGCCAGTTGTCGGCCTCGATTGGGTCCGTCGATCCCTCGAATTCTGGTGCCTTCATGCACTGAAATTCATGATACAGCTCTGCCGGAGTTCGAACTCGAGGTGTTCGCGGAGCAGCTACCGGCGCCATTGGTGCTCCTGGGGCCTCAGGGTGTTCCGGAATCACTGGTTCTTCCTCGGGGAATTCCGGTACCGCTGGTTGCTCTTCAGGTGCCGGTGGTACCCTGGTCTCAGGCGGTCCTTGGTTCTGTTGGGCTATTTAAGCCCTAAGCCCACCTATCTCTCGTTGCTGGGCTAGCATCATCTCTCTCAGCTTGTTTAGCTGAGCTGTAAGATCGACGTTTTGGGCTGGTGCCGCTCGGCGTCTTGGTGGCATGGTTCTGTATAGAAGCAACAAAATAAGCTTCTTATTTTCAAAACTTTCATAAAATCATATCTTTTATACAGAACCATAATCTTCATTTCATAATCATAGTTTTTAGGAAAGTACATAATTTCCTCATCCTGGGCATACATTACTTGTTTACAACTACCGAGCTAAGGCACAACCCAATGTCAATCTCACAACCAACCTTTCCATTGTAAACCATCGATAAAAAATGCGTATGAAAATCTAATCCTAAGCGTAAGAGAATAATTTAACTTACTTGGGCTATTACGGAACGATGCGGTGCGAGACGAAGTAGGCTGGCAGGATACCGCTCTAATACCAACTCTGTGACGCGCCCTTACTACGTAGGGCCGTCACACCTTACTTACTGACTTAACTTTACTTGAAATTAGGAATTTTTTTTTTTGAAGCATACTTATAAAAACATTTGTCCTTAGTGATATATCATTACTACTTAAGTAAACGTTACTTAAGGTCTTTAGTTCCCAAAATACCATAAAACATAATTTGTCTTCATCATGTAAATACTTATATATGCAAAACTTCTTTACTTATCAAAAGATTGCAAAAATAATATGTAGTGGTATCCACACCACCTTCGTCCGCCACCACATCATCCTCACAATGCCCACCATTATGCTGCAGGTTTCTTACCTACAGTATGAAATATAACTGAATGAGCTTTCGCCTAGTAAGCACAAGCATAATCTCACAAAACATTTAAAACATCTGGAAAACATACTTCATCATATGCATATGCGTGAACCATTTATGTTCCATTTATGCATTTCTTTTAACTTACTTATCTTTCTTATGGGCCCCATAGTATACGTACCATCATTTATTTAGCACGCCTCCAGATACAGATAGGGGTTGCAATGTCCATAACTGCTCTAGGAACATTGGGTGATTACACCCTCCCGCATCAACGAGAGGGTGAATCCTTTACTTTAACATGAAAATCCTCCACCTTGTGGGAGGTCGGTACGACACTTTACTTGTGATTTCTTACCATGTTATTTATCCTTAGTGAACATACCTTATGATGTCACTATATGATAACATACTTTTTATCTCATTAATAACATGGTATGGCATTCTTTTCATTCATGGCATTTGCAATCATGACATTTCTTATAAACATGACATTTTGCAAATATAGCACTTTTATAATCTTTTGCAAAAATAGCACTTTTTTATAAACATAGCATTTTACAAAAATAGTACTTTTATAATCTTTTGCAAAAATAGCACTTTTTATAAACATAGCATTTTACAAAAATAGCACTTTCTATAAAGCATGGCATTTCATAGATATAGCACACAACATATTGCAGCATATTTGAAAACCATATACTTGAACATAATTTACTAGCTTTCATACTGCAGGTGAGGTTTGTACTTACCTCTAGTGCCGTATCCTTAAAGTTGCGTCCCTTTAATTTGTCGGCAACGGCAATTCACTTTCCTGATATACCAAAAATATAGGATCAGGATCCTTTCGTAAGGTGTTGGTGACCTACCAATACTCACATTTACTTTTGGTTGTATGTCCCTTATACTTGATATCTAACTTGGCCATCTTAATCCTCAGTCTTTATCGAGTTTTGATAAATCCTTAAGAGGTTACGTTGGATAACCTTTTTGGTTTAGAGCCTTGTTCTATTATTGGGCTTTGCTCATACATCCTTGTTATTGGGTTATTTCCATTAACCCTTTAAATCTTAGCCCAGATATACTTGTGGGTATCCCTTAGGGTTATGTTGGGTAACCCTTAAGGTTAACCTTAATTAACATTGGGTCAACTTTTAGTCAACCCTTGGTTATCCTTGGGTTTGTAACTCGGATACAATATCCGGTTACCGTTTATACTCGGCTTGCTTACCAATTTTACTTTAAAATTCCTCTTCCTTATTTTTGGAAAATCTTGTGTAATTAACTTCCAAAAATCCATCATTTTGCTTGTAAAAATTCTAAGTCCTTTAATTATAAAATACTTTGGCTTAATCTCATTATTTTCTTTAACTTGTAAACTCTTGGTTGAAACCCTTTTTTTCTTTACTTCGGAGAAAAATGTGAATTTCAAACCCGAGCCCTTAAAATTAATGGTTTTCGAAACAAATCTTTTATAAAATCATTTGGGGCCGGAAACCACATTTGGAAGGGTTTCCGAAGCTAAAATAACCATTTAAGAGCACTTCACAATTTTTCTAGAAAATATTTTCGTGAAACTCAAGTGCAAGATTTCAGACTCTCTGCGCATCTTCCATAAAACGCGCCCAGTTTAAAAATTGGCTTGGAATTTGAAAAACTTGTCTTCATGAAAGTTGTAGCCCTCGAAAAATGATAAAAATTTTGTGTTTTAAGAAAAATCCAGTTCGGCCTAGATTAGTACCAGTTTTTATTTGAAAACGGGTTAACTCTGAAAAACTGGGTGAAGAACGTCCCGGGGCTCAGCCACGGGTTTTGGGTAAAACGGAGGCCGTTGGAGCATTATTTCGAGATTCTGTCCACGCTGTGCTCTAGAAAAAGTTGTTCCGAACAACTTTCCTGTTTTCAGTTTTGCCTCATTCGGCCTCTAAGGGCCTTGAAATTACCCCTTCCCGAAACTGGCCAGATTCGAATCCGAATTGGCAATTTCGGTTCCTTAGTTCGGCTTATGTCCTATTTCGCGGAATCTATCTCGACCGATCATATCGGGAGCTTATACCACAATAAGCAGCGCTTCTAACGTCCCATTGCAACCCATAAATCCATCATCAAGCAAGCATAAATCAAGCAAGCAAATAACAAAACAAGCCAACCAAAACCCTAACCTTAATCAAGCACACACACACCATCAACAATGAGGGCTGAAAAAATAAATGGACTTATGTCCTTACAACCAACTTGAATCACCCTCAAAATACTCAAATGAAACTTAAATTCAAGGTGGTTTTAAGAGATTTACCTCAAACCCAAGTTAGGGTTTTGAAATCCCAAAATTTCCTTTGATTCCTTGGCTTGCTCACCCACACGGCTTCACCATGAAGAAGGCATCCGAAATTTTTTTTTTGTTAGTTCTTTCTTGCTCTACCAACCGAACCTTAATCAAGAGAAGAATCCAAATTTTTCTTACCTTTTTCTCTTCTTCCTTGTTCGGCCACCTTCTTGGAAAATCCCACAAAATTTTCTCACTTTTCTCTCTAGCTCTCTTGGTCGGTCACACCCCAAAACTCACAAGACAAACTCAAGCTTTCTCTAGCTCTCTCTCTTTCCTCTTCTCTTCCTCTCTCTTGCTGCCGAAAATTCTGAAGACAAGCAAGGGTTTTTGCTGTCTTTGACAAGGAAATGAGAAGGGAAAATAGAAGGGATGTCTTGAATGACTAGTGGTTGGTTTCTTGCCCCTAATTCAACGCTTTAGTCTTGTCTTTCTTGTCCCTTCTAGCTGGCCGAATCCAAGGGAGAGATTGGGGATGTGGGCTGCCGAAAATGAAGAAGAAGGGAGGAGTATGTGGCAGCCATGTAGGGCCCTAGAGATCCCTAGAAATTTCCCCTACTAACTCCCCCTTTTTGGCCCTTTAACCTCATCTCATAATTTAGTGAACATACATCGTGATGTCACTCTTACATAAGCCATAACATACTTTACACCTTACCTTACATGCATAGCTTACATATCCTTCTGCATACGTAGCATATCATTCTTATCATACCACATAGCATATCACATATAGCAACATAACATTGAGCAAGCAGTCTAACATACTACAAGACATACAATAAAGCACATCATTGCAACAATCAACGTATATTCCTAGCATGCATCTAACATACTTAGGCAAGTACCAATTAAAGCCTATGCTGTAGGCGGAGTTGTACTTACCTCTCTTGCTATGTCCTGCTTGATGCTGTTCTTCCACTAGGCATAGTTGCAGGTTTCTCCCTGCTTTAATAAGGACATAGCTAAGAGTCTAATTCTCATTGTGGAATGTTGGTGTGCTAACCAACATGCCCATAAAATCCTAGTTGTATGCCTCCGATACTTGATATCTTACTTGGTCATAATTAGTCACCCTACTATTTAAGAATAATCAAACTTTGATTACTCCTTAAGAGGTCACGTTGGATAACCTCTTTTTGTGCTAGGCCTTTATCATATTGCTAGGTTTCCTTTTAAATCTTGGACTTTACTCTTATATCATAAATTATTGGGTTATTTCCATTAACCCTTATATCTTAGCCCAATTATAGATTTTGGGTATCCCTTAGGGGTTACATTGGGTAACCCTTAAGGTTATACTTAGTTAAATGTTGGGTCAACCAAAGTCAACGTTTGGTCAACTAAGGTCAATCCTTCGGTCAACTATGGTCAACCCTTTGGGGTTAACCTTGGGCTTTGGGACTAAGCCCAGTAACTCGGATACTACTTCCGGTTACAGTCCGTAGTCGGCTTGATTACCAATTTTGTAATACCTGATTTTTCTATGCTACTGTTTCCTCTTTAGAGGGCTTGAATGTATGCCATTGGAGCATTTTATGAAAAAGTTCGATTTAGAACTTTATTATGTGTGATGAGTCCTTATAGCTTTATAAGACTCAAAGATGATGGTTTAAAGTAGAAAATGGCCTTTTCGGATGAAAAGGGACGAATTTTGCATGATTCTATGTCGGTCAAAGGTTTGACCAAAAAAGTCAACTTTGACCCGGGAAAGTCAAAGTTTGACCAGAAAAGTCAACAGGATGACTGTGTAATTTTGTGACGCGCAGTATGGAAGAAATACTGCGAAAAACCCAATTTTTCGGGCAAGACAGCATAGATAAGACCTAAAACCACCATAGAAAAATCAAGCACGCTAAGTTAGGGCACAGGGCAAAAGGACTCGGGAAAATAAGAAAAAATTTTTCCAGTCCGATTTTTCACAGATAAAATTTTTACTGCAGTATAAAATATCAGTACTGTATATTAGTGTAACACAGTATTGGATTTATCTGTGTTCAGTTTAAAATTAGACTGCTTTTACAAAAAGTAACCAAACAAGGCTTTTTAATTATGACATCATCACCATTTTGAATTATGACCTCATAAATATTTTGAGAACAAATCCAAGCAAGATAAGTGTCTTATTCTAGAAAAATCTTGTCTTGCTCACCACGTTTAGGGCCGGCCACCTCAGGGGTGAAAATGCAAGAATTTTCACTTTTGGGGCAAAAGTGTAAATTTTAAAATTGGTGATGTAAGCGATGATGTAAGCAATGATGTAAGCAATGATGTCATTTTCCTTGTTCTACAAGGCTTGGCCGGCCACCTCATCACGAAAAGTGTAAAATTTCAAAAATTTTGAGGTCAAAATGTAAACTTTTTAAAGTCCCACATTGCCTATAAATAGGGGTGTCTTCCACCCTTTTTAAATCAGAAAATTAAGCTAAACTTTGGCCATTTTTCTCCAAGAAAATCCGAGAGGGTGAGGGAGAGAAAGAAACAAAAAAAAAATTTCTTGAACCAAGGCTTAGGGTGTGTTCGGTTTGAGTGGGAAAGCAAGAGGGAAAGTGAGAAAAATTTTTCCAGCCACTTTTCTTGGCTGTGACCGTGGGCAGGGAGCAGTAGAAAGAGAGAAAAAAATTCTGGAAAGTTAGGGGAGACTCTAGGGGAGAGTTCGGGTGTGATCCGAGCAACCGAAATCAAGATTTGAGACCAATTTGTGGGTCTAGGAGCAGCCACTGTTGGTGCAGGGAAAAGCAGTGGAAAATTTTCAGATTTTGGGTCCAAACTTGTGGTGTGGCCGTGCATTAGGGGGAGGTTGAATTTGAGTCCAAAACAGCCAAGTTTTGGAGCCTTTTGGTGAGGTAGAACCGGTCCTAGGAGCAAGTGGGTGATAGGGAGGTTTTGATCCAAATCCTAAAGCCAATCCTTGAGTAGTTCAAGGTAGTTTTCAAAACCCTAACCCTATTTTCATTTAAGCTTTTAAAGTAAAGTTTAAATGTATTTCAAGTATGGTTTGTAAGAGCATAAGCTCACCATTTATTTTTATGCCCTTAGTAGTTTTAGTGCTTGATTAGGTAGCTTAAGGGTGGTTTGGTTTAAATTTCATGCTTGAGATGCTATGATTTCTATATGCTAGGTTGCATGCTAGATTATGGTTATATGTCCCCAATTATGTGTTTGAAATTATGATGCATGTTAGGATGCTAGATGGAATGAAATTGTGTTGTATGGCATGGATGATTGGATTGTATGTTAGAGTTAGAAACCATGCAGCCAAGGTTTAGTGTGACCGGTTTTTATGGGCTGCATGGGTACGTTGGGCTAGCATGTTGTAACATGCGGGACGTTAGAAATGTTGCATGCTTTGTAAGTAAGCTCCCGTAGTGGGCGGTCGAGTTAGAACCCGCGAATTAAAACGTCAACCGGCTTAACTAAACAAGGCTGCCAGTTCGGGTTCTAAACTGGACAGTCCCAGGAAAGTGGTCATTGCAGGTCTTTAGAGGCCGAATGGGCTAAAACGTCAAACACAAAAGTTGTAGAACAGGGTTTTTCGTAGGGGACATCGTGGACCGATTCTCAAAATGAGGTTCCAAAGGCCTCCGTTTTTACGAAATACCGAAGGTGGTCTGTTCAGACCCAGTTTTCACGAGCAACCCGTTTCAAATTAAAACTGGTACTAATCTAAGCAGAATCAGATTTTTTGTAAAACACAAAAGTTTTAGATCTCTTCGAGAGCTAGAACTTTTATGAAGACGACTTTTTCCAATTCTAAAAGGATTTTTAAATATAATTTGATTTCTGAAAACTGCGCAAGGAGCAAGAAATTCCTGCACAGGATTTTCTAGAACCAGTTTAGTAAAACTGTTTTTCTGTTTAAAAACACTATTTTGAAGATAGAAACTGTTCCAAAGGCAGTTTCCAACCCTCAAACATTTTTAAAACCATGTTTCAAGAAACATGGATTTTTAGAAGAGTTTAAAGGAAGTTGGGCTTAATTGCCAGACTCTTTCATAAACTAAAGGAGATTTAAGATTCTCAAGTTCAAGGTTTGCGAGGTAGATAGTTATGATAAGTAACCGGGAATCACACCCGAGTTATTGGGCTTAGCCCCAAAGCCCGAGATTGACCCGAAGAGGGTTAACTTTAGTAACCTTAAAGGTTAACAAGGGTTAACCTAGTAAGATGTAGGACGAACGATTTTATGGGGTTATGAGATATAACCCAAAGTGATTAGGTTACTTGAGGTAACCACACATAACATGTTTTATAGTTAGGGGGACATATAACCAAAGCATTGCATGAATGTTGGTTGAAAACCAACATATTATAGTCAAGATTAGAGACCTTACCTATGTCCTACGATTTGTGACGCCCCCTTACTACGTAGGGCCATCACGCCTTACTTACTTACTTTACTTAAAAATTAGGAATATATTTTTTTTTTAAACATACTTATAAAAGCATTTGCCGTTAGTAATATATCATTACTACTTAAGTAAAAGTTTACTTAAGGTATTTGGTTCCAAAATACCATAAAGCATAATTTGTCTTTATCATACATGCTTATATATACAAAACTTCTTAACCCAAAAATCGGTTGCGGAAACTATGCGTAGTGGTATCCATACTGCCTTCGTCCGCCGCCACTGTAATATCTGGTTTTCATGACTACCAAATTCTTTGTAAAGAATTAAACATGTGCAGTTTATGCAATTATATGAAAAAGTTCAGTCCAGAACTTTCAGATGTGTTTTGTGGGTTTTTATAGCCTAAACAGACTCAAAACTGATATTTCAGATGATAAGGAGTGAAAACTGATCATTTTATGAAAAGTCAAAATTTTGACCGAAAAGTCAACCGTTGACCCGAAAAGTCAACGTTTGACCAAAATAGTCGAAATTGAGTATCATGAATTTTAAGATCAGTTTTTCACGAAAAAGACTACCGAAACTCATTTTTATTAACAGATAATGAAAATGAGACTTCGGATATTCTATTTTAAAATCAGGCGATTTTTCTAAGCTCATGGGGCAAAAAGGGTTTGAGAAAACAAGAAAAAGATTTTTCGACCCGATTTTCCGACGGCACGTCAAAAATCCAAAAACTGTAAAATAATATTTACAGTGTTGGAATTTAAATTTTTGAACTCGACGTTTCAAGATTTTCAGTCCAAAAACACAGTTTTTGTTCAAGAAAGTTCAAGAACAAAAGTTGTTCTTATCCTTAAGATGTGGTGGCCCAATCCTAGCTTGCCAAGTGTCCAAGACAACTCATGCCTTGTTGTCCCCCACCCATAGTCGGCAAACACATGAGACAAGAGCCAAAAAGTTGGTTCTTGGATGTTCTACAAGAGTCTATAAATACCCCTCTTCACCTCCTTCATTTTTAATTGCAAAACATAACTAAACTCTTGCAAAATTTCCACTCAAAATCCGAGAGAGAAACCAAGAGAGAGGGTTCGAAAATTTTGTGAGCCAAATTACTCCACCAAGTTTCGGGTAGACTAGGGAGACCGAGGGAGAGCAAAAGAAAAATTTCTGGCCAATTTTGGAGCAACCTGCCGTGGGCTAGAGTGCAGG
Source organism: Ficus microcarpa (assembly GCA_025413485.1). Taxonomy (NCBI): domain Eukaryota; kingdom Viridiplantae; phylum Streptophyta; class Magnoliopsida; order Rosales; family Moraceae; genus Ficus; species Ficus microcarpa. The sequence continues at coordinate 26,024 of JAINRI010000653.1, forward strand.
GAAACCGAGAGTGAAAGCCAAAATTTTCGAGGGAAAATTTGGGACTAATCTTCGGGTGGCCTAGCCGAGCAAAGGGGTGAGTTTGGTGAGTGTTTTGAGGCTTGAATCTAGCCTCTAGCAAGCTTCGGGTGGCTTGAAAGGAAAGGAGAAAAATTTTTCTCAACCTTGGTTCAAGTGGCCTAGTGGCCGAGCAAGCCAAGGAAATCAGCCTAGGAGACCATCGGCTTGGTGTTGGTGCACCACAAGCAGCCAGCCGTGAGCTAGGGACCAAGGGGCAGCCTAGGGACCAACTTCGGCTTGTCCAAAACCTAAGGGCCGAAAATCCACACCAAGTGAGGTAAACCCTAAAACTTTTCTCAAGTTTTTAAAATTAATTTAAAGCTTGATTTATGTGTATTTTGTGCCAAAGGGATGTAAGGGCATAAGCCCATACTTGTTTAATTATTGCCCTATGTGCTTATGAGTGTGTATGTATGTGCCGGGTGTGTGCTTGGTGTGGCCGAGTGGCTTGGTTAGCCCAGCCATGGGCTGTTGTGCGCGTGTGTGTGTGGCCGAGTGGG